>JAECUM010043206.1:0-61540 GCA_016617855.1 Megalonaias nervosa
CGCCGAATCTTAGACTCGAACCCACGCAGACAGAGGTGAGATGGCAGTGATCCGTAACGGAGAGCGCTTTAGACCACTCGGCCACTCGGGGCCCCTGACAGAGGTGAGATGGCAGTGATCCGTAACGGAGAGCGCTTTAGACCACTCGGCCACTCGGGGCCCCCTGTGCATTTTTGAACTGTGAAAAGCAATCCCAAAGAACAACGACAATAAAATATGTAGTAAACGGTTACGATAATTCAAATTATGAAGACAGACGGGGAAAAGCTTTTAAAGCTATAAGATTTACTACTTTTCACCACGGCAATGTAATGACAATGATGCGTTAAGCAACCCAAGAACTCGATCAAGATATTCAGAGATAATACTTTTTTCCTATGAAATCAAATTATATCCACACAAAAAAATCAAACCCTTCTAACAACTATTAAAACTTCAATTTACCTACTGTTATCTTGTTGCGTAACAGGGATGGGCTAGGCCTAGTCACAGATACGGAAAATTTCTGCTTTGACAGGTGTGCAGCTTATAAGAATACAGCTGCTTCCCATTTCTATAAGAAAATGCTGCACTTAACATTGTTGTTCGTTGTAAAACGGATTCTTAAACGGTATGTGAACTACATCGCCCTCAAAACTTTCTGTGGACAACTCTTGCATGGAGAATGTTGAATACAAAAATATGAATTTCGGTTTAAACGTGGGAAATGCTTCTTGAGGACTTTTGTTCAATTGTGCATCTTTAACGGCATATCGTTACATGAAAGAATTTATTGCGCGGAGGTAATTGGAGTAAAGTGCCTTGCCCATGAACACCGACATGGCCTGGTCTAGGCGTACTGCAGACTCATGACCGCGAGTCTGGTACGCAAACCACTGAGAAACCGCGGTTTTCATAGGCTATACGAATCCAAATAATTTTAAACGATGAATTATTTATCGTTTTATTATAACGGTAGTACTGTATATGATTTCAAATTAAAGTCAAGAGCAAACGTAGACAACTTAAGTGAGAAGTACAGCAAAACTTTCAATAAACTTCTCTTGGCATCAACCGACTGTTAAATATGCGATCTGCGGGTTCACATAAAAATTGACTTCTAAGTATAGGTATTTGCAAAGCGGATGCCTTAGAGAGACACCTTTCTAAATTGATATATTTTTTCAGTGACGTATCGGAAAATTGCTATTCATCAGCTTGCTCAAGGAGTATCTTAAAATACAAGTGTGAGACTAATGGACCCAGAACAATATTAATTTTACTATATATTCTCTACATTTGTTTCTCAGTACTGAACTTTCCATTGTGTGACAATCAATACAAATCATATGTTAATCTAAAATACCTTCAAAAATGACTTCATGGTGAAGTTCTTGTCTTATGTTCACCAGCATTTCTTTGAGAGGCTGGACTGTAAACAAACCAGCGTGCAATGGAACACAGATTTCACTTCCGGATCATCACAAAGACCTTATTACTCACTGTACACTGTCGCCAAAAACATACACAGTCAACCACATCATAAGCTCATATTCTAAAGAATAAACAACTGCCTTTAAAACCATACCAAGAATGCCTAAATCGAACTCTTGTATCACCACCAAAAGGAGACAAGAAAAAATGCTCTAAAAATAGACTGGGACTACATTCGTGGGTACTGATCAGTTTCCTAATGTTGGGAGACATTGTTTATACAAGGTGTGGCGAGTTTAATATTAAAACAACCTAATGGGCTACAAATGAGATGTGTAACTTCTGATTGTATCTCACAAAACGAGTGAGATAACTGTTTTGGAGTTTTAAGATATGACAAAAATCAGAGAAGGCAGCAGAATGTCCGTCTCAGGTGTTGAGGTTTTTATAAAATGAGATTCGTGACTTTCAGAAATTATATAGATTGATGTAAAGTCTTTCTTCTAATGTTTAAACAGGTAAAGATATCTGAAGAATGTCTAAGTAAGAATTTGACTTATATCACTTTAAACTTTTCTTCCGTTCACACGTAGTCTCATAGATGTCATGCCACAGAAGGAAAAACCCTCATTGTAAAGAACTATTAAATCCTGGCATAGCAAGACTGTACTGGCTTAAACACTGATACATACATAACTGATTATGTATGGATAATACTTATATAATGGTTGATTAAATGTGCTATTACTCAATTCATCTGACAGCCTATACCACTGGTAACACAATCAGGACGGTCACAAGTGTGGATATCAAGGCATATTATACAGCTGGTGCTGCACATATTCCATTTATCATGGGAGTATTTCTGTTCAGAACCATGACAAGATGGTTATATAACATTATTGGGGGTATCGCTGTACTGAACCATGTCAGTATGGATATGTAACTGTATTGAGATTATCGCTGTACTGAACCATGTCAATATGGATACATAACTTTATTGAGATTATAACTGAACTGAACCATGGCAATATGGATACATAATGTTATTGGGGGTATCGTTGTACTGAACCATGTCAATATAAATATATCATTGTACTGAGCCATGTCAGTATAAATATATCTCTGTACTGAACCATGTCAATATAAATATATTGTATCTTGAAATCTGTGGAGCTATGACATTCCTTTAAATTCTCATATTATTGATAGATTGAACAAATTACTCTTCAAATGTCTCAGTTAATTCCATTACTTAACTTTGCTGGACACAGTCCATTGATGTAAATGTGTCTATATATTTGTACGTAAGATATCTATGACCTTATACGTTTAAAATACTTTTATTTTATATTTTAATTTAGATTTACAGTGTATGGACTATACAGTCTGAACTAAAGAACTCTTATAACTTTATCGGGAGTAGTACTGTACTGAATCATACTAATATGGATATATAACTGCATACCCACATTATTACAATGAACTGAATTCATGTGATGTCAATCTCTAAAACCATATGGCAATATTGTGGAAGTCCTGTTGCAAAAGATATCCAAGGGAGACAATGTTTTGTTCATAGATATCAATGTGTCATGCACCAAGAAGATGGAAAGAAGAGCTGTAATTGGTGCTGTGTAGATAAGAATAACAATTAGGACAAATGTTGTGAACCCCATAGTCCATGCAGAAAGAGAAATGAGAGCTACCATATGTGCTATACCAGTATTATTATTACAGCCTTGGCAATATTTTAATCCTTGGGAAAAGAGAACAGTTCAATAATTGATTTATAAATCCTGCTGAAGGAAATATCAAAGTATACTCCTACCATGACCCTTCTTCACTTGATTACAAGTGTGTATATATATATATATATATATATATATATATATATATATATATATATATATATATATATATATATATACACACACACAGTAAATTATCAAATATAGCATGTATCCAAATTTAACACAGTCATGTATTACCTACAGTTTTCTATTGTGTGTAAAATATAGAATACCCTTGAATGTACACAGCCTGCAGTGTTATTTTCTTTTCTTTATAAACATGGTTTAAGGCACTAAGGTATGTGGAATCATCCTTTTCGTTTACCACTGTCTAAATTTCAATCCACATGCTCTGCTTGATAACATGATATACCACTGCAGAGCTGTTTCAACTAAACTGAGTCAATTCAAAATTAGTATTCTTACCTTGAGCAGCAGGCAGGGTGAACCCTACAACTTGTTTCCTGACCTTATTTTCACAAAATAAAGGTTCCTACGAAGGCTGCAAAATAAGGTCAATAACTCTAAACCGAACCTTCTAACCGATATTATTTCCAAAAACGGATAATAAATCGTTTGGGTTAGTTATTTTTGTTATTTTATTTTTGACTTTTTGTTTTTATTTTATAGTGTGTTTAGTTTACTCGCCGGGTCAATTAATTTTGGTTGGTTCACCCTGCCTGCTGCTATAAATTAAACAATTATTATAAATATTATCAATAATGAATATTGGAGAACCTCACTCTGCTAGATTAGCACGAGAGCGACTAGAGTCAATTAAAAAATATTTACCTGCTCGTGATTCTGTTAAGCAACAACTACAAGAACATCAGGAATCTCAAGTTGAATTTGCAGAGGATACTAAACAATTATTCAGGCCCATCACAGAAACAACCAAGGGCCTTCTTCCTGTATCAGAAAAGATTGCAGAGTCAACTGGCAAAATAGCAGAAAGAACCAAACAGACAAAGAAACTTCTGCGAGAACTTCCAGTCGAGATAGCTGCTGCGCTGCCACCTCCTGATATCTTTTATGATGCACCAACGCCAGAACCAGAGCCTGAAGAAGTAGAACCAGCGCCTGAAGAACCAGCACGGGGCAGAGTTAATGTAGTTGACAAATTCACCGATGCTGCCATTAATGACATCAGAGCGGATAAAAACGTAGGTCATTTAGCTAAAAGCGCGGTCAGGAGTTACAATAACCGGAAAATCTTATTAAAACCTGATTACGCAGATGACACTGTTGGTCGTGAATTATGGTACAGATGGATATTTCGTATCCATTACGGAGTTGATCAAGCCAGAAATACCGATAGAGGTTTATTGATTACAATAATGCGATTGATAACTATATCGCATTCATGCAGTTAACACCACAACAACAAGAACAATTACGGCAGCAGGAGAAAGCGAGACAACCACAGCGTAAAGAGGAAGAACAACGTCTCATTCCCATGGCCACAGACGAATGGTTTGAACAACAAGAGAAAAAGGAAAAAAGAGAGAAAGAATCTAGTAAAAAAGGAAAAGGTCTTTCTACCGGAGATGATCTTACTCTATGTCCTAATAATGTCCTTGCCGATGTTGAACGACTAGAAATCCTCATCGGAGGAAAACGAGCTGGTAATAATTCTCCAGAAATAATGAAGCAGCCGATATTTGCAGACGGTTATTTACAGGCGGTATCATGGACGTTGATGTTTATCGGTCCCTCATTAATGAAATCGCCGATGACTACCATAGTGACTGAGTACGTAATTAAATACAATTACTATAATAAAATGATCGTACATAGTACTCAACGTGGACCTACCATGGTCAGGGTAATAAATTCACGATTACCAGTATACAAAACAACCTACGGAGATGGACTAGGTGATGTTGTTCAGGGTCTATTTAGAAGAATAGCCCCAAAAGCAATACCGATTGCAAAGCAACTGGGAATGAAAGCTATTGATGTTGTTCGTGAAAAAGGTATTGTTGCTGTTGGTAATGTTGCTAGTAAAGCATTTTCAACGATCAAAGATAGACTAGCACGATTAATACGACGAAAACCTCAACCAGTAAAATTACCCAGTACTGAAGTAATGCCTGCAAATGTCAGTAAAATAATAAATCAAGCTGCGAATCAAAAACTAGCAGAGTTGGCAAGTGTACCAATGTCAGAAAAAGAAAAAATATAACCGCTAGTCTGATAGCAGGAAGTGGTCTTCGTGTTAGACGATAGTAAATATAATAAATATGTTCAAACGTACATCTGATCCCGCATTTGACATAGACGCACCAGTACTCAGAGATGAGTCTGTGCGTGATTATCAATATTATTCTTATGACGCACGAATTCCAGATCAGCGTGGACGAATTGAACTTCAAGTTCAAGATACAAGTAGGTATTTCTTACCCGCTGAAGCATTTATTGAAGTAGAAGGTGAAATTTTAAATATCGCTAATCCTGCAGTACCAGCAGCATATGGAGACGATGTTAGTGTCGGTTTTGTTAATAATGGTATTATGGCGTTATTTGATAGCGCTACGTATATGATTGACGGAAAAAAATATTGAATCAATTCAGAAGGACGTTGACGTTGCTACAACAATACTTGGTCTTGCAAGATACAGCGACGATTATTCAAGATCAGCTGGTCCATCAATGATGTTTGTAAAAGATACTTCTAATTCTCCAGAGTATCAACAATATGAAATAGGACAACCAAGAAATTTTGCCAGAAACGCCAACGCTGATGTATAAAGTATGATTATTAATGTAGATCCAGATTTTTACTTAGGATTTAGATCACGTCGAGCAATGTTACGAGGCAATAGAAGAGCGTTTTCATGTGCGATTCCACTGTCACATATCTTTGGATTCTGTAGAAATGTCAGAAAAGTCATTTTTGGAGCTAAACATACAGTTGTACTTGTACGAAAAGCAACCGACAATGATGCAATATGGCGACCTGCTGGTGATGCTGGCAAAGTAATTCTTACAAAACTTTCATTATGGATGCCAGTAATGACTCCATCAATAACTGAAGAAGATCGGTTACTTGCTTTCATGGGCAGCGGTGGTAAATCGATGTTATCGTGGTTGACAATGACCACAGATGCTGTTCAAAGTGCAGTTAATGGTTTATTTACATGGCAAATAGCCTCTCAACAGGGAATAGCCACACCGCGACATATATTCATTGCATTTCAAGATAATACACGAGTAAATGATCAATTATGTAGTATGATGATATTCGACAATCTTGGTATTTCTGAAGTATCGCTGAGGATAAACGGACATTAAGAACCATCCGAGGATATATTACTGAATTTCGAGCAAAATCATGTAGCACGTGCATATCACCGTCTGATGACGTTCATGGGACGTGATCAAAATGTTGATACTGGTTTACAAATATCACAGTTAGATTTTACAACTTTATATCCAATTTATTACTTTTCGCTCGAACATTTAGATTTAACCAGACAATCTGTAGTCGATATACATTTTCGAGCTCATGTTAATAGAGATATTGGAGCTATCCCTAATTACAGAGCAATTGCTGTTATACTCAGCGATAAATCAATGTTACTTGAAAGTGTTGGTGGACGAATGCGAGTAGTTGATGCTCCAGTAGAAAATATGTAATTAGATCGCTCATAATATTATAATGTCATATAATCACGTTAATGTTAGTCTGACTCCTGGTCAGATTAAAAGGCTACAATCAGCATCAAAAGATAACTGTGGAATAAAAATATCGTTGAAAAAAGAGCAGACGAGCGGCTCAAATAAATTATCTCTTACAGAACGTCAGCTCAGGCGTTTCAATGAAGCCAAAAAATCAAATAAAGGTATAAAACTTAATCTTTCTGCGGGTGCCATTAAGGACATTGCTAAGACGGGTGGTATATTTCCACTTCTTGCTGCTATACCAGCATTAATAGCCGCTGCAGCCCCCAGCTGTTGCAAAAGCAGCTGCATTAGGCGCTGTTGGAACCGCTGCTGGAATGGCATTAAAGAAAGCAACTGGTCAGGGAATCATGCACGCAGAAAGCTCAAAAAAAAAAAAAAGATCACGGGCAAAACAACACGGAAGACGTCTAAGAGCACCAAACGTACCACAGCCGGGTCGTCTAAGATTATCAGGCCCAGCATACGGTCGCGGTCTAAGATTGCCAGGGACTCCACATTCATGGTACGGAAAAGGCCTAAGATTACCAGGGACAGTTTACTGATATCGCCCATGTCCAATTTTGATTTACTCGATGCTGCTAAAAAATTAAAAATAAAAAACTTCAGAGGTGTTTTTATGCGTGATCAATTACCAAAACAACCAAACAATATTGAAACCGGTATTATTAATCTCGATAAAAACTCTGGTCCAGGCACACACTGCGTTGGATATGCAATTGATCCACGTGGAATTATTTATTTTGATTCATATGGATTAGCTCCACCAAAAGAATTCTTAAAGTATATTAGCGGCGATCAAAGTACTCCAATATGGTATTCAACGCTACCAACACAAACATTAACTGATCCGCCAATATGTGGTCGAGAAGTACTTAACGTACTTGATGCTGTATCAAAATCAACAGAACCACCTCACAAAGTTGTGCATGAATATACTACGTTGTCACATTTAAACAGACATTAGTAAATATAATGGTGGATATTTGCGGAAGATCTTCTCGTGGTAAAGCTCAGCAGCAAGCTGATTTATCTAAATACGCAACTCTCGATCAGCTCAGAAATGAGATTGACGATTTATTAAACATAACCAGTGTTGATCAAAATGAAGTAGTTGTTTTTCAGGATAAGGAAGGACGATTAAAGACAAGTAATATACAACTGCCAGATGTACTCATACGAATTCCTAATGCGGTTGTTAATAATATCGTTACTTTTACCGATCAAGGTAAAATACAAGATTCCGGTACGTCAGTCAACGATTATATTAAGAAAGCTGGTGATTCATTCACGGGTTACATTATCATGAACCGAAATAAAATTACAGGTCTTGGAAATCCAACCGAAGTTGCGGACACTGCAACAAAGAAATATGTCGACGATCAAGAATCTAAGTACGTATTAGTCAACGGCGGTTATAATGCTTGCATTTCTCAATATGAATAATAATGGTATTAATAATCTCAGAACACCAGAATCTGATTTTGATGCCGCGACGAAGAAATACGTCGATGATACGGAAATTCCTCTAAAAAAAATCAATGACGAAATGACTACACTAGATGCTACTTTTTCTAGACATGTAGAAACGTTCTTAAATTTTCGTAGAAATATAAACAAAACCATTAAAGATGTTTTTGGGGAACAACCAACCGTTGACATAAAACTAGCCGACGTTAACATGAAACTCAATGATATTGTTAGTGGAATACCTAATATTGTTCAAAAAACTAATCTGATTAAAATTCCACACGGACAAATTAAAAATATCGTGTATACAGTAGCATCAGGATTAACAACATGGTCACAGCAAAATAACACTATCAAATATACCGCAGAGGTTACTGGTGTTTATAGACTGTCTATCTTTAGCTCTGCAAAATTTAAAATTTATACTACAACATTTCCGTTGCGTCATTCAACTGATGCCTTTTCTGGAGTTGTATCTATAGTGTTAAATAAAGATGCTGAAGAAATATTTTTGCTGGAAGCAGATGATTAAACAATAACCGCAACGTCTTACTGGTGGTGTTTGGAATTTGTAGCTCAAACACCACAATTAATTACTTAACGTCATTGTATAATGGATCAAAACCAAGGACCTCAGTCCTACATCGACGTTCAACGTCACAGATATAATCAAGTGTGTAAATGTCAGACTGAATTAAAAAATATAATCGACGATTATACAGTAAAAGTAAAAAAATATCGCAGACGTATGGTTGTTATTGATATAATTGTTTACTCAGTTTCTGCTATTGTTGCTTGGGCCGGATTATTATTATCAACAATAACAATGACAGCGCCTGCAGTTGTAACAATTATCGTTTCAACGGCAACAACATGCGCAGGCATTCTTAGTATTATAGCTAAGAAGATGTCCGCATGTACAAATACTAAATTACACGAATATATAATAAAATTACATATAGCAACAACAGCCTATTCTAAATTATCCTCGTATCTTTCTGCGTATCTCAGCGATGGTAAAATATCTGATGAGGAGTTCGCAACGATAATGAAGACCTATGATGAAGCATTCAGAATCGCTGACAAAGTCACTCACAATAACCAAGGCGAATTAAATAATAACAATAATAATAATGACTGACTTAAGAGAGCTACTTCAACAGATCGTCACTAATACAACCCCGTCAAAAACTACGATGATCTCATTAAGTTCGACCAATCCTGAGTTTAGTGTCAATTTTCCAACATCAATTCCAGCAAAGGAAATAGCCCTAGTACAATTGCAAGTTTATTATAGCTGGCCAAATATTAGATCAAAACCATTTGGTGGACTACAGCCAAATAATTCATTAGTATTCGCTAATAAGAATAAGCCTGATGGAACTCCTGATTGGCAAGTAGTTGCTATTCCAACGGGCAGTTATCAAATAGAACAGATCAATGATGAGTTCCAACGCAGGATTAAATCTATTACGGGAAAAGAATCAAAAATAGCAATTACTGTTTACGAACCAACATTATCAGCGGTGATTGAAATAAATTCCCCTGATTATTCTGTAGATATTTATCAAAGTTCGATTAGATCAGTATTAGGATGGCCTGAAGTTGAACCAGTTTATCAAGAACCACCAGAACCACAACGATCTGATTTCGTTATAGATGTTGAAAAATTTATAAAACTTCCAGAATATCGAAAAACTTATCCGTTCATTGAGATTCCGGATGCTTATCGTGGTTATAAAACTTATAATCATTTTATAGATTTCGTTCAAGGGTAAAGGTACAACAAGAATAGCAACAATTAATGTTGAAGAAATTAACTCAAAATCAAAACCAATTAAATCTGAACATGGACGTGTACTGAATGATCTAAGAAATTTATTTTCAAGCATCAGCACTTCCTACAACGATGACTTAAAAAATCAAATAATTGAAGTAATACAACATTTGAATCAAGTTGCATCAGACTTAGAATATGTAAATAAGGCTATCGTTGACAGAGAAAAAACATTAAACGCACCGGCAGATAGATTTCTTAATACTTACATAGTTAATGAAGACGGTCCTATTCAGCGTGTAAGTTATAAACGTTTATTTAAAACAGTATTTCTTAAACATTATGGAATTACAGAAGAACAGTTACCAACATTTGTAATTCCGGGATTTAACTCTGAAGAGCTAAAGAAATCAGTTAATGATCTTACTGATGAACATTTTAAAAGAATATGTGATTCATGGAAAAAATTATTACCTACACCAACCATTCTTAAATATAATAAGGATCCACATGGTGGAGGCCGCCATATCTCACCTGGTATTGTTAATATAACATCAACGATCGCGGTCAATCTAGTATGTTACGTAATTGATGGCAGCTATCAAGTAGATCTTGAAAAATCCACTCAAGCTCAACAAGGGTATATATTATATGCATTTAGTCCTCAAGTACCGCCCGGGTGGTTAATTGTATCTGAGCCAATTAATCCAGTTTATCTACGTATACATAATCCATTATTGTCAAGAATAAATTTCAAACTTACTGACCAGACAGGATACATTTTGGATTTAAGAGGGGAATTATTGCATATTAATCTGTATATACGATCGTAGAACGTCCGAGTAAATAATCAGGGGGAAAAAAATAATCTGATTCTGAAATAATCTGATTTTTCATAATCTGATAAGTAAATATATGAAATAGTTAGAAATTTCTTGATCTGATAGGTAAATAGGTGCTCTGATTAATGAAATTGTTACAAATTTCTTTATCTGATAGGTAAATAGGTACTCTAATTAATGAAATGGTTACAAATTTCTTTATCTGATGGGCTAAATGGTACTATTGTTAATGAAATGGTCATAAATTTCTTTATCTGATGGGTAGTTTACTAAAATGAATAATAATCAATTCCTATGATTAAAGCAATTGTATATATAATGAAGCGAGATAACTCTGTCCCCTCTCTCTGCAGAGTAAATTAAACGATTATTTCCCTTACTACTACATTTTGATTTATAGACAACGAATATATTTTGTTTTTCTTTAATTATTTAGTGATTTATTTGTTCTCCGTTAGCAATTAGCTGTCACTGGAGCAGTAATTTGTAATAGAAAAGGATATTTATGCACCTTTTGACTCTGATGACTTTAAATCAAGTCAGTTTACACAAGTGCGTAATTACAAGTCAGAGTTATTTTTAGCTCTAACACATGTATTTTGACCTTAATGAATGATAACTCATACAGAAAATGTAATGTGCGATTATTTTATACAGTATATTTTATGAATTATGTTTGTAAATTAAGTAAATCTACGCTACAGGTCTACAATAATTGTGATTTTATTCAGTATATTGGTCGTACGTAATTTGCCTGCTTATTCAGTGTTGGGTTAACTACATAATAATTTTAAAACGTCTATATGTATGAATCGGAAAATGGCTCAGTGGTATAGTGTTGGGACTATGATACTGACGAAAGTGGTTCGATTCCTGTGGCTGAAGAGTGTCGACAGTATTCGGAACGATGCCATTTTATATATAAGGTTGGGGAGCTCAGCTCCAACGAATTCAATACCCCTCATCACGTTAAACAACGTGGTGAGTGCGTTTTGCACTTACCCCGGGGTTTGATTTGGTAGGGGGTTTATTGAATTCGCAATACAGAGCTCCCTAAAATAATCAGTAGCATGCCTGAGCTCTCTACCTCATTTGAAAGGCCCCCCACAAGGAAACATTCAGAAAGAATGCTAGCCAATAGAAACAGAACATGGGGTGCCAATAACGGTCATAAGAAAGACATCATCTTGCAAAAAAAAAGACTCCATGAAAGGCACAAAGGCTATCAAGGGGGCCAGTGACGTTTAACCGCTTAGGATGCTACTGATTATTTTTGATATTTTTAATAATAATAAAAATTATATAAAGACCAAGTCAGTCAACCTAACACAAAGTCAGTCAACTTGAAAGGCCAAACGTCAAGGTCAAGGTCAAAGGTCAAGCCAATTCAAGTCAAAGTTAAAAACTTGAATGTCAATTATTTTTTATTTTAAAGAAATAATTATTATATAATGAACCAAGAAAATATTAATGCTATTATTTACGCTATTAAAAAATTAAAACATGACGGAATAAATCTCTCTGATAATCTCGATCCTGAGAAAATATTATGCGATTATGAAATATTAAAACAACGAAAATTTGAAAATAAATACACATTACCATCCAATTATAAATTCGTAAAATTAATCTATCAGTCTATATTAAAATCCTTGGCAATGGTAAATGAAAAACAGGTAAAACTGTTTGCGCCTCTTGCACGTTCGATCGAAAATATCAGATCCGAACTATCTCGTGAATACGAGAAAAAGAAGATTGTGGACAATCGTGTAATGCAGTTGAGAAAGATTATGTTATTTGATTCTGTCAATAACACTGAGAGTGACACTGAGAGCAGCGACGGTGAAGGTACCCCTGGCAAAATTGATAGAGTCGAACTATATACAATATAAAAAAAATATTTATTTGTTAGGAAGACAGAGTTAGATATATTCAGATATTATCGACTGATCATATTTTATTGAATATGCAGATTTGTATGTTTTATTCGCAACATTTTGTACTGATTGTGGATGTATGCTAAAATATTTGGCAGCTGCGTTTATTGATGGAAAAGTTATTTCTTGGCCTGCTTCTGTATTTACGGATTTAATAGATCTTCTTGCAAACTTTTTACATTTTCCAGTATTTCCACGTGCAGAATTCTGACTCTGTGTAATAGCTTGCAGGTTAGATAAATGATTATTTTTGGGATTTCCATCAGTGTGATCAACTACAAGTCCATTTTTGATGACCCCCATAAAAACATTCGTATATGAATCTATGTGATAAATAATTTTTATTTCCACTAGTATTGAATACAAAATAACCTAATTTGTCAAGATTACCGACTGTTTTTTTTTAACCTGCAGTTCTGATAGTACCATCTCGTGATGCTTCATAATTTTTAATTATGGGATGCGCGACAAATTCGTATTTCAGGTAATATTCATTTTTTAATTGTCTTATAAGATCATTATTAATAATCTCATCATGAGTCATTTCATTTTGAGTCTGATTATTTGTTTCAATCATTATATAATAATATTATTTGTTTAAATCGTTATTTTGAGAATCTAGCGAGATAATCTTCTGCTGATTTTATAGGAGATTCGGCTGACGTTTTCTTATCGTAATAACGTTTTAATTCCCTGTATTTTTTCCTCCGCATTTTAAACATAATTGAGTTTTTCCTCTTACTCCAATACCACATTGAATACATGGTTTTTGTCCTAAACTCCCATATTTGATGTTCTGCATATGATGTCCACAGAATTTATTTACACATGGTTTATTACAAGGAGAAGTATATCCGATTTTGAGCCAAGCACATTTATTCTTTGTTTCAATCATTATATAATACTGAAATTCAATTTGAATATTTGCCTTAATTATAAATATGAACCTTAATTTATTATTAGCAATTGAACCTTCCGCAGTCTCGGCGGGAAATAGATTTGATCTTGACAGACTATCAGAATATAAATTTAGTGTTTCGATGCAAGATCTAGCTTTAACAAATGAGGATATAACCGAACGTATCCGTGAAGCAAAGAATGAATTTCGTAATAATGGTGCTGCTCATGTATGGTCAACATTCAGAATCGGAAATATTGTAGATACTATAATGAATGACAAACGAGGAAAAGCAATTATTAATCACCTTGATGATCAAAAATATTTTATTTTAATAAAATTTATTGTAAATACAGAAGAAGATACTTGGATTATTCGTGACAAGCGTGATCCAGTCCGCATACAGTCAGGAAATAATATTGTTCTTTTGAACAATAAATCTAAACCCGGAATACTAACCGGTGTTGACAAACCATATTATGAACGCGCATATCCAGTTACTGCGGTTGTATATGCAATATATCCACTGAATAATAAACCTGACGTTGGGGATCTCAAATCGATGAGACTGTCAGAGTCAAGAATAAACTGTGTAGCTGAACGAGTTACAGAACATTTCATAAACGCGATACGTGGTTATGGTTTAACAGATTTACGACGTAAAAAAATAAATACGTGGGCAGAATTAGTTAAAGATCCCGGAGCATCTATTAAAGATGTTGCTGATCTAAAAAAGAAATTAAGATTTCCAATAACAGTAAAGACGTTAACAGGAGATGTTTTATATAAACCGAAATACATAAAAATGGAGCTCCGATAGATATTATTGATCATAATTCGCATGCGTGGACCTCAGCAGTAACAATACTTCCACGAGACAGAACGGTTAAATTTTATGATGGTCATATATTTGATTTTATCAAAAATATCAGTAAAAGTGATCCTGTATCTGTTTGGTCATTTCAAAGTTCAGAATATGATTATTACGATCAGTTTGTACGGCCTAATGGTGATATTTACCGTACAGAATCTCTTAATGTAGAAATGGAACATCTTGCGCTGAAATATACTTCAGACGATGTCAAAGTTAGACAATTATTAAATAATTGTTTTACTGTTCCATCTGTAGCGGCTCATTTTGCTCAGGAGAAAAAAATCATGGAAACCAATACGATCGGAATTTCTTGAAGATATCCATAAAAGCTGCGTAGAATATGGACACGGAGGATTGTGGAATACTAAATATAAGTATAATGACGTTATCTCAATTGATATGGTAGCGTGTTGTCCTGGGAGTTTTCTTGGATACGGAGAATGTTCTGAATACTTTAAGAGATTTGAACATCCATCACACGAGATGACCAGAATTGCGATAAACGGACCATTACCAAATTTTGACTTAACCGGATTTGCTCATGTAGAATCATTTGAGTTTGCAGAAAATCTCCATCCGATTACTTATGCTTGGTTTGGAAGACATTTTTTAGGAAAATGTTGGGTTCCAATAGTACTATTGCGATATATGCTTGATGCTGGAATTTTAATATCGTTGAGGGTAAATGAAGCAATTATATCGTATCGGTTACAAAAGCAAGTTTGGTTACCAGAACCAAATAGATTTAATATTGATGATGCTAAGAAAGAATTTCCTGATCTCAACGAAGATGACATTATTAAAATTACTAATAATATACGTAAATGCAGGGACGAGCATGATGAAAAACTTGCAAAAGATCTTGGTAGAAAGATAATTGGTAAATTTACTCAAGGAGGAGCATATGATCATAAAAGACACTGTACAAGATTAATTATGGACGATGCTGAACTCGATTTTATAATCGCTGATACAACGAAAAAAAACACATTTATAAGCCGATGTAATGCTTATTTATCAGACGGAACCAAACTAGGTACAATTGTAAGCTATCTTGATGGTGACTCACCGCAATTTACTCATTTAAGATCATCGATGTTGGCATATGTTTCTATAAATCTACTGTCTATGATAAGTAGATTTCCTCGTTACGCTGTCAGAGTCGCGACGGATTCGTTTTATATAAATAAAAAATATACAGATTTGTTAAAACCGCTACTTGGTAATGGTGAATGGGGATCATGGAGAATAAAACAAGAAAATATACTTAGTTATTCTGAATCTGCCGACGTTGAAATTAAGGAAATATATTACAAAAATAACAATCAAGTATCAAAGTCATCAGCACCATCTGTATATGATCCTGTGGCTAGACATAAAACTGTTTATCTTAACGGATGCGGTGGTTCAGGTAAAACAACGCGTGTGATTAAATTATTCATGAATAATAATTCAGATATAATTGTTTTGACACCGACACATAAACTTGCCAGATAAATAAAAGAACGAGGAGTAAAATCATGTACATATCATAGTTTCTTCAGATGGTGCGGAGATACATGGACTCCTGAACGAATGGGCGAGAAATATATACCTAAATATATTATATGGGACGAGATAGGCATGGTGTCTTTAGAAATATTAAAAACATTTCTTGATTGGTTATTAACAAAGAATACTGCTGTAATAATGTGTGGTGATCATGGTCAACCACCACCCTTTATTGGACAGTCACCACATGAATGGCTGACGAATAACGTAGATTATTATGAAGAAATAAATGATGACCATAGAGCTATTGATGAACCGCTGAAGGAGTTTAAAAGGTTAATCAGACTACAGCCAGATAAAATACAATGTGAGATAATGCGTAAAGTAATTCCAGAAACTACAATGAATGATTTTCTAAGTTTATGGAATCCCGCTGATTTAATAGTTGCAAGTAGAAAGATAGTTCGTGATGAACTACAGGAGAAATTATTTCTGTTACATAAAGAAAAGTTTTCAGATCTACCTGTACCATTATGTTATAGCCCAGCAGATACTCGACGACAGAATATTGATGTTGAAATTCCTGGTGGTGGAATACAAAATCTTGTCTTGAATGATATTGTTTTAGTCGATATTAATGTTGTTGAGAATGCGCTGAGTATGAATAAATCACCGTGGACGTTAGGATACGCTATAACGATTCATTCGTCACAGGGATTAACTATTTCTGATACAAATATCTGGATTATAGATGATCGGATCGAATGGTCAAATTTAGTCTATCTCGCAGTTTCTCGAGTCAGAAGAATATATCAACTACATAGGGTTATTATGAATTTTACAGAAAATAATGATCAGACTGTTAGTAATGACGTAATAAGAAAAAAACTATCTTGTTATAAGCAATGTGACAAAAAAAATAATCGTGACTTTGATATTGATACTGAATTTATTATAACACTAAAACAACGACAGAATAATCATTGTGCAAGCTGTAACTGTAGTATGTTATGGCAATATTCGAATAATAATCCAAGACAATTTACCGTAGACAGAATTAATAGTGATTTTGGTCATACACGTAATAATGTGATGCTAACCTGTCTTGAATGTAATCGACGTAGAGGTGCTAATTTACATAAGTGAAGGTGGTGGTATTTCTGTGTCTTTAGGAATTACTTGTAATTGTTCACGTACAAATCCACGTTGAGGAGCTGTAGAATCTAGTCTGTAGATTGGAGGTCTACCAGTGGATCTTACCACGCTAGAAATTGTATGTGTAGTCCACCTTCAAGTTCACCAGGTTCATATAAATATCTTACAGTTACATTACCTAATACTAGTTGAGAGAAAGATTCACGGCGTTGTATTTGTATATATTTTTTTGTAATCGCATTAGAAGGTTTCATGGAAGTTGAACGAGTAATTTCGTTATTTAACGCAGCTATCACACTTGGTAACCTTGTAACCCATTCACGAGATCTCTCACCGGACTTAAAGTCAGTAGATATTTCCTTTGCATATTGGTATCCAAATAACCGCTCAGCAAGTGTTCGATTAAATCGTTCAACGATTGCCTGATCACGATGAATTTCAGTATGTCCTCGTCTGATTTTAACGTTATGCTTTTTCATCAACGATAATACCGCACCAAGAAATTCTTTGCCAGGATCAACTTGTAATAGCTGTGGCCATCGTAGACCACTACGTTGATAAATTCGCTCAAACGCAGATGCAACTTCAGATGCTGTCTTTGTTGATAATGGTTCCGCTTCTTTATATCTACTTGCAACGTCAACGACAGTCAATGCGTATTTGTACGTGCGTGATTGACGTCTACCAATTTTAATGGTGTCATGTGGTAAAAATAAAATATCTGCTTGATGAACTTCATTAGGGGTGCTGACATCAAAATGTGCGTACTGAATTTTTTTAGGTGATGGTAGATAAATTTGCCATATTGCCTGTCGTGCTAACCACGCTGCAGCAACAGAACGTGAGACTTTTGCTGCTTCAGATAATTTAGTAATCGCTGATCTGCCTCTCCAATATCCTCTTGGGCTATAATAAATGGATTCCATTATAATAGTTATATAATTAATTACCAGCCCCTAACATTATTTTACCTTTCATGGCAGTTTTTACTAGAAAACTAGCAAGTTTTTCTCTGACAGATTTATTAGGTATAGAATTTAATACATGAATCAATTTTACATCTGCAAGATGCCGTTGTTGTAAATCTTTACTTTTATACGCAACGTCATGAACATGACACGCTTGATCAGTCTTATTTATTGGATACTCTCCTGGTCTTGGTTGATCTTGATCATCAAGTCGGATATCAAGTCGAGTTCCAGGACCACAATAATTATATCCAGGAAGATGTTTCTCACCGGGGTATTTAGCCCATGGAGTTCCTGGTAATTTCCATAATGAAGCGGCGATATCTCCACCTGTCTTTGTTCCTGACTTAGTCATGGAGACAAATTTGTATTTCTTCGTGCCACATTTAACGCATTTGCCTGTCAGAGCACGTCGTTTATTCTTCGTTGTTATCGTTGTTAATTCAGCAGTGGGTGTAGATGCTCTACATCGAACACAATATAGATTCATATTATTAATAATATGGATACAATAATTGACTTTTCGGCGACACGAAAGCAAGAACCAGTAAAGCACCATCCAGTACTACCAAATTCTATCAGAATGATTATAATAGGTCCATCTGGATCAGGTAAAACACAACTATTATTAAATTTAATAATGAGATGGTTGAGATGGAGTAAACTGTATTTAGTAGCACCAACTGCAGATGATCAACACTGTTACGATGTACTCAGGGATCTTAATGAGAAAGCGAAATCAATTAATGAAGAAGGTGAAGATAATGATATTATTGATTTTATAACAGATATTAATGACGCACCGTCCATAGATGACCTAGATAGATTTATTAATAATTTAGTAGTATATGACGACGTGATGATGGATAAACAAACAAATCAAGCTACGATATTTTCCAAAGGTAGACACAAAAATACAGACGTTATATACGTCACTCAACGATACTTACATATACCGAAGGTGATCAGAGACAACTGCAATATTTTAGTTGTATTTAACGGAATAGATAAGTACACACAAAAATTGGTATATCAAATTGTGATCCGCCCATGGCGCAGTAATACGCATATATAAACATTCTCGCGAGCATCTGCAGTTGATTCTAGATCAGTGATCAATTTCCACAAATTAGTCACTAGTGACGTATGAAAAATAATGATGAAAAGTATTAATAATCCCCGTTTTCTAAATTAATTTAATATGGTACACATTTTCATCACAATCCTTTCTGCTTTCTGTTCTCCCCTCCCTTCTCAAGCATAACGTACAAACTGCGCAGAAATGTGGAATGAGAGAGAAAAGGAATTTGGGCTGGATTAAAACCTTGAAATAAAAATTACACCAAGTGACCTACAAGAATATGGTTCGTCGTAACGATACGTGTGCACTTTCCTTGGAATTTATCAACAGTGTTTATCAATGATACAATGTTGCAAACCAGTAAATTCCTCGGTTACGTGGTACACATAATGTGATATATTTAATGTAATGTTTTTTTTTATTATTATTATTTTTTCTTAAACATACCATAATGTTCTAAAAAATCGATTATTATTATTTAAATATGAAAATGTCCAAAGCTCTCTCTCTCTCTCTCTCTCTCTCTCTTGACCATCGTAGCAGGATACGGGCTAAAATCTATGAAATGGCGAACGTAGAGGATTTTCCGACAATATCTCTGGACTTATGAATGATGGTAAAAGTCAAGTCAAACCGACCAGAGCATGAGAGACAGACAGACAGACAGACAGACAGAGACAGAGTTTTAAAGTCAAACCGACGAGAGAGAGAGAGAGAGAGAGAGAGAGAGAGAGAGAGAGAGAGAGAGAGAGAGAGTTTGTGGTCGGTTGTACTGTTGCTAAAGCAGAATAATGACTTAGATCAACTATAAATATATTAAAATATTTTAATTACCTCTTGTTGGTTCGTCAGTTGGCTTAGTTTCTATTCCACATTAATTTCCATGTGCCTGAAGGTGAATGGCATTGCGTTCATTTGAATGGTGTAGCTATCCAAGTGTTGCTACTGCTCTACTTTTATTATTAAAACCATCTTTCATGTTTAAATCATAAGTGTGTATTATACTGATTTAATCAATGTGGAGAAAAATAGAAACCAAGAAAAGAAAACAATCAACTTATCAATATGCAGAGTTGATTGTAAATAGCCACTATGGCAGAGAACTACATTTTGTAGCGGACACACTCGGGGATGTGAGGAGTTCATTCACTAGGTCAATACACGGCTGCCTGTAGTAAATCTGAACTCCGTTCAAAGGGCAAATATATGTATTTTTAAGTGATATAAATAAAATATATGTATAGTATGTACGCTGTATCAATGATATACCACTCGTTGTATAAGTTTTTCATTAAAAGGAAACTCAGCAAGCTTCGTTTCCTTTTAATGAAAAGCTTATACATCTCGTGGTATATCATTGATACAGCGTACATACTATATATATATATATATATATATATATATATATATATATATATATATATATATAGATATATATATTTATCAATCATGTGAATGCCTAATTTCTATTTAGCAGTGCTCTTTTCTTTTATAATGTACAAATATATTCAAATGTTTTTGACCATTATTGTATTTCTTATTATTTGAATCTTGGTTGAAGATACCATCCTTTCCTGCCATTCATACTTTCTGATTTTTCTATAAGGAAGTGAAAGACAAATTCATAACACTTAGTCCCATCTTGCAAATTGCATATTTTGAGCATCACAGAATGTTAGCACTTTACGAAACAATATACCATTTTTCTGTAATGAAGCAAATATTTAGTCATTCCATTTCCATTATATTGTATTTTTTCTTCGATATATATTGTACACTTAGTTTAATTCCAATTCAATAAAGTTTATTGAATTTTTCATTTGATTCAGTTGTGTTTAAAGATAACATTCTTCACATGTTGAACTAAATTAGTACAACACATGATCAATAAAAAATGTTTTGAAAAAATACATCTGTATTGTGGGCTTGATTAATTGAATTTTTCAGGAACACAGAAAAAAAGCTATCATAAATAAATGTTTCAGGGTGTAAATTAATGATATGCATGTCACAGGTCTGCTAAAACTAAATATCACAATTCTACCTTCTTGTGGCCAAATCATGTAAAGAAATATGCAGGATCACCAAGTCTGGATGTTTGTTGTTCAAGAACCATTATGATACTGAAACAATCTGGATGTTTTACCTCATTGGCAATAATGATGATGATGATGAAGAGGATTAGAGGTAGAAGAGGACAAATCTGTGTGTTGTTAAGAATAATGATAATAATAATTATGAGGTGTGATAAAATTCTGCTTGGGAATGAAAATTCAAGATGATGAGAAATTCAAAGATGGCAACAATGGTCACACAATGATTGTTTTTAATTAGTTGGACATGAACTTTCTGGCACATTATCAACAACAAACAATACCAATCCTCTATTTGCATCTTTCATTCTCTTACAACAAAACACCTACTACTACTGTCACCACCGCTGCTGTTACTACAACTGCTGCAGCCATCACCACCGTCACTACTACCACTACTTCCACCATAACCACTTTCACCACCATCACTATTGAACAAGTCAACTATTATAGAACATTTTGGAATATTCAATTGTTATCTTAATCAGGTCAAACTTATCAATTATAATTCATGCTGCATTGACTGAAAATGGCAATGCTCTTTCTGTATGTATCATTTGTTTTTATTTTTAAATATGAGCTGTTTTTGACATATGACTGCAGGAATCAATCTGACTTAAAGAATCAATCAGATTTAAACAATACTCCTTGAAATTGAGCAGATTCTTGGACTGTAATCAAACAGTCTGAACCAAAAGATATGAATAATTATAGGTTACTGCATTTGTATGAGAAAATATGAACAAGTTTTTTTAAGCAATACTGCAGAGCATTAGGAGTGAAATATTGCTCAGAAAAAACAAATTCATATAGTCCCATATAAATGTAGTAACCTTTTTATAATAAACTCATTTTTCTTTTCTACCTAAGGCTGAATAAGAAAAAGAACACTACAAGAAACAAAATATTTGAATTTCTACTGGATTCCAAAGTAAATACACAACCATAGTTAAACAAATTCACAGAACCAGTATTGGGGCCCCGAGTGGCCAAGTGGTCTAAAGCGCTCACCATTACGGATCACTGCCATCTCACCTCTGTCTGTGTGGGTTTGAGTCTCAGATTCGGCCAATGTAGGTATGTGAGAAAGCTTGCCAGTAGCTTCTTGTGGGTTGGTGGTTCTCTCCAGGGTTTTCCTGGGTTCTTCCTCCACCATGAATACTGGCCACCATGTATAGCCTATCTTGTGCTGAAAAATGGAGTTAAACCCTACAACAACAATAGAACCAGTATTCATGTGCAGATAGCACTGCCCAGCGATCCTTGAAATTGGTAGCATATCATGCACTCAGTCATTCATTGCAAAAAGAAATCTCATTTTAATCAACTTAAAATTGACATTCAGTCAAAACTGTGAATGACTGTACCTTGAAACTATTCCAACTGGTCTGGAATGGAGAGATTTTGTTTTCTGTCAATCCAACAAAATTCTGCATTTCTAGTTGTGGACTGGAGTTATCAGCTGGGTCAATTCCATATGATGCACACAACTGGCGGGACTAGCCTGGATGCAAGCACATGCATTTCTGTTCTGTTATTGATATTTTTGGAATCAAAAGGTGTAAAATATATTAATTTTTTTAAAAAAGAAACACTTGAAACAACACAGAATTAAATATTGTTTGTTAGGGAATATCAAATTAATTTCTCTTTGGAGTCCAGTAAATTTTCCTTTGGAATGTGATTTGTGTTGGAAATGTAGTCTAAACTGCATTACAACTATGTGCTGTGGATCAATTTTTGGAACCCATCAGAAGAAACAACTAAGAAAGTACATTTTGAGAAAATTCAAGATGCCAAAAGGTAAGTATATTTATTGCCATTGTTATTAAGATGTACACATCACATATTTTTATGCCCTGTCACTTGCATGCTCTTTGTTGGAGGGACCCCAGCTATTTATGTGACCTGTATCACTTGTATTATAAATCCAAATATTTTCTCAAAAATGTAAAACGGGGGAAAGTTACAAAAGCAGCTGGTGTGTGACAGCTCATTTTGCTAGTGGAAATAAGGCTTCTTTTCCATCTTGGCTTATTGGCTCTGAGGCTCTTCCTTTTCTGCTAAATTCCCGCCTACTTCAGTTGCATTTTTATCTTCAAATTTAATGCCTTGACTGACTTGTAAAATGGGATGTCTTTTAAAGAGATGGGCAATTGCCCTTAGTCTTAAAATGCATTTTCATAGACCCAGAGAGAACAGTGCATAGTCCTTAACCATTCGTTTTGTGAATAGTTATAAACATTTCTCCTAAATAAGTGCTTAAATGGTCAGAATGTTACTTTCAATACTGCAGGTCTCAAGTTTGATGTGTACGTTATCATGTTCAGTTGTTTGCTGCACTGAAATTTTCTTTTGTGACTCGATCAATTCATACACATCATCAACTTTATCACCTTTACTTTCAAATGGACCAAACAGCTTGTTCAGTTTATCCACATACAAGTCTAATAAATCAAAAGCTCTGTCATCTGCAACATAGCATACATTGTTTACAATCAAAAGTAGTTCCTAATGCATTATTCTACTTTTAGACATGTGCCATGCAGTATTGAGAAATACTGAATGATTCTGACAATATAAAGTTAATTGAGAAAAACATGAACATATTTTAAGTCAAAAATAATACAAAAATGTAATAAAATCCACACATCTGGATTGTGTGATTTTGAGTCGTCACAGTGCTCTAAATGGTAGGGGTAACATCTAAACATTTATGAAAAGATATCAAGGCTTTTATCTGTCAGTAGTCTGTCTTGCAAAATTCATAAAATAAAACACAAGATAAAGACTTAATTATTTATTTATTTTTTTTTGTATGGACATATTTGAGTACAAAATAACCTGTATAAAATAAATCATTAAATGATTATACAAAATATTATTATCTGAACAAAGCTAAGCATAAAATGGTTCACAACTGTATTACTGTCACACAAGTGTCTTGACTCTTCTATTTCAATTTTTTGGTTGCCGACTTAATATCAGTGTTTTCTCCAGGATTTTCAGAGGAGGAATTCCTTGGTTGATCCAAAAGGAAAGCATTCAGATGACAAGTTTGAGCTTTGTTAATGTTGATGAATGTTACTGACACTCTTATGCTCCTGCAAAGAACTGTGCCATTTATGTCTACTTGCTAATTTTTTAAGGGGCATGCATGTATATGAATGAACTGATTAACTGGGGGGTTGGGGGTTGGCAGGTGGAATTTTTGCACAATTATCCATCAAAAGAAAACACTGAAAAATGTCACAAAATTTACAGTAATATCAAAATAAAATTTTAACTCCAAGTGTGTTCACAGTGCTTGTAGGTATGACACTTAATATCAAGTAAATCAAGCCATGATTGACAGCCAAAAATATTGTTACTTTAATCTTTCAGCTTAAGGGTAATTGCAAAAATTGTTGCTTCATAACTGCAGAGCTCAAAATATTCTTTATTATGTCAACGGTATCATGTCACTTGATGCCTAAGTGTACCTTAGTACTATGAACTTAGGCAGGGATTGGATATATAAAATGGCATGGCTGTGGCTTCTTTTCAAAATTAATAAATAAAAATGTAATTGCCTTAATAATTTTAAAAAGGTATATAAAACCTTGGACAATTTTAATGATTCACAACTTGCCATTAATTGGGTGCCAAAATTTTCCAATTTCCACCATTTTCAAAGTGGTGTCATACTAAAAAATTAACATCAACTTTGTGTGTGTGTTTGATAAGAGCACATGATCTTCGATTGGTGGAAATATGAGGAATTTTAAACACTTGTACTGTTATTTTATGGCTTATAAGCGACAGGGTACTTCTTCTCACATCTTCAATGTAATGACCCTAACCCGGGGATCAGAGATATCCTTAACAATTGTCCTGAATCTAGACATCCTGTCCTTGCATCAATTTTCCTAAATCTAGGCAATCCATCCTAGCATCAATCTTCCTGAATTGAGGCAACCTGTCCAGAATGGGTAACAAGACTGATTCAATAACAATTTTCTATCCAGTCATATTGCATGTCTTAGCCTAGACTTACCTCAGTCAGTAACGAGTCAATTTAATTGACAATAAAATGGTGTATCCAATCCTCCAATTGCTGGACCTTGAAGGCTTATAAATACTATTTTTTTTCTCACAAATTATCCTTCTTTTATCCTTCTGCTGTCATTTTTCACTTATTTACAGTAAAGTTGACTGGTGTTTGTTATCTACATTCTGCTTGTCACATTGAGAACCCTATTCTGTGTATCGGTCAATCATATTGGCATTAAAGTAATATTCTCCCTAAATGTATTCACAAAGAAAACTTCTTTCCCAAACTTTTATCCCTCAAAAATTATATCTGGAAATTTGCAAAAATAATTTGGAATGTGGAATTTTTGATAAAAATTTATAATTTCAAAAAATTTCAAAATGGTTGGATCTCACGTGGATATATATTCAACTAAGAGTGGCTCGTGAAAGCAAACAACCTTTAGATTTGTACATGCTTTTGGAATGTTTGGATTCTTATCTATGTAAAAATAACAAATTAACAAAATGTTAAATACTCCTATATGTCACAGGTAATCATCCCTACAAGAGAACAAATCTGAATACAGAAAAAATTGAGGATTTTTCTCTCTCCATCCTGAAAATGATAAAATTTACATACATAAAATATGGGCTGAGATTAGGTTATCAAAATAATCTGGAAACTCTTGAATTCATTGAACTTTTGTTCCTGGTAAAATTAATTCCAGAGGAGGAGATATATATACAGAGTACATAAAAACGAAATAGAAAAATGTACAGTTCATGTTAATGTTCACATTATTTTAAGATCCTGCTATTTACAGAGAGGTTACTTAAATCCATTTATCACAAAGTGTTTGGTGTACCTATTGTATAGATGTCATAATACACACAAAATTATGAAAACTATTTACAATATATTATGATATGTTGATATGTCAATTAATTTACAACAACATAAAATCTATTAGTGACAGAAATGAGGAAAAATGTATACATTTGTTAAAAAGATCAGATATAAATTCTGATGAAATTTCTGTGCACAGTAAGAGCTAGTTGAAACTAGGATACAAAAACATGTGAGAACTTTAATTCAAATTTTCATATAGTTTAAAATGGAAAATAGGTCACGCACATGTATGAGCTTGTGTTCAAGTGTTCATATAATTCAAAATGAAATTTTATCTATTATTTAGCAAACATTTTAAAGAAAGCAGCATAATTTCTATTGGAAAAAATTGTGTTGAATATATGTGTCTTAAGAAGTTGCATCTTTACAGGTGGCCATTTTTCAATTTTTGAAAACATTTTTAGTCTTCTAGGAGACTGGAAGTTAGGACTGAAGCAGGCCAATTGTTTGTTATGTTCAATTGATATTAACTTTTAATGAAAAGGAGTAGATAAACTATTACGGTTTAAGACCTTGGGCAATGTATTAAATGCTGAGGACATTTTTCTCTATACTAGACCAGAAGAGTCAGTTTTAACAAATAAATCTATAATAAATTACTGTCAACCATAAACACGGCCAACTCAGAGGTACCATATATAATCGCTTGTAAGTTAAACTGCAAAAAACATACAACCTGATCTGCCATCTCATAACATAATGGCAAATCAGGGTCTATATTGTTTGTTATATTCATTACTTATAACAAACTGCACAGATCCAGATCTGCTGGCACATTCTGCAACAGCAGATCTGGGTCTGTGAAGTCTGCAGCTGGACTCGACTTACAAGTGAATATATACAGTATTTTACTTTTAAGAAAGTAAGTGTTTCAGTAACACATTTCATTCAAAAATGCATCCAACAATAATTTTAGTAAATTAAAATTATGCTCAATTACAATGCCAGTGATAATGGCACATTTCAATAAAGACTGTCACTGCCTGCCTGAAACTAAAGGCTCCTAGTTGATGTGCCATGGGAAATAACTATATACAGCTAATGAATGTAACTCTAAAGAAGCATATTTGCTTAAATCATGTGAATGAAGTGATATCCCCAGTTTAAAGGGGATTTACTTTCAATACATCATTGAATGCCTTTAATTTATGAAACTGCCATCTCTTTCTACCCTACTCATACAAAATCCCAACCCTAAAGATGGCATTCACAGGAGAGATAACTCTTAATGACAATGAGCACTCAATATTACCAGGGAAGTAACTCTGATAAAGGAAACCAGGAAGCATTCTGATGTATTGGCCAAACAGATCAAACAAAAATGTCTTTTTCTGATAAAGTACAAAATACGGAATATGTCAAAATTTACACAAATGACTCTCCAACTTTGCTCCCAGTTCCTCCACTTTCTGTTCCTGTGCCCTGGCGAGGTGCTATGCGCAATTCCTTTTCGATTTCCGAACTTGGTTCTTCAAAAAGTTTGTCTTTCAGAATCATGGATTTGATGAATAGACAGATACCTGCAAAGGCCATGAAGAAACCAGATAATACGTTAAAGCCATACGACCATGAGAGATAGTTCATCCAAGGACGAGGGAAGTAGTTCTCTTGTCGGGCCATCTCAGCAAAGACAAGCGACATGATGAAGACAAACAGAGCTGGAAAGAGCAAAATAAAATAACATTATTCTTTCAGTATTGTTATGCAAAGGACAGAGATGAGGCATTTTTAAAAAATATTTTAAAAATCTTTGCCTTAAGTTATCTGAGATACATTATAATATAACTCACTGACACCCATCTCTCACCCTATCTCACTTGCACAAACTTTTCTATGATACAGAATCGTTAAAATGTTGGCAGCACCGTTGGCAGCACCAGAAAAGAGACAGCTATGTCTTGCCGTTCGCCGACACAGATGAGACAAAATTCATAACGTCCATTCGCCAACACAGGTGAGACAAAAATTTAAAATTTATAACCTCTATCATAGAAACAATATTAAATTCATCCATCATTATCACAGCATGACAATACACTCCTTCAGTCTGGACCAACTGCAGCCTCAAATCATTAGAGAGCTCTCACTAGTGAGATTCCCTGCTTCCAGGACCTCCATTTTCTGGTCTTAGACCTCATGCTATGTTGTTCTTAACTAAATGCATCTTTTATGTCATCATGTCTTTAGCATTAATACACATTTTTTGAGTCAGAGGTGACAGATACAATTTAACTATGCTTTTATGACTCGCCAATCCCAATGCTTTTGACACATTGCATAATTGGTCTTTAAAGTGCTTATTGCATAATAAGCTGCATTGCCTGTAGAGGTCTTGGAGCATTATGACATACGTTTTTTTAGATAGTTCAGCTTGACATGAATGGTTGTTAAACCAAATCTAATTGGTCCAATGGCCCTGAAACATGCATTATGTCATTGTTTCAACCTTAAAAAAATATTGCTGTACATCCTCTTTATCCAAAAAGACCCTGATATACCAGCATAATGTGATGTCAGATTAGGGTATATGTTACGGCAGCTGGATTCGGTCTACATAAATGTCTATTTATATGATGTGACCGCTCTTTTTATATTTTTGTAACTCGCATAAAATGGCCTTTTACTGTAGGTGTCTCAAATGGCACTGCAGCTCAAGGAAGAAATAGCTGCAAATGCCTGTACAAAATTAAAAAAATCATCCTTTTCTTGTAACTTACCGCTGTACATGCCTGGTCTTTTATTACCACCCGAGTTACCATCATACATTTCTGGTGTTGCATCAACACCTAACTTAGCACCATGCAGTTGATTTTTTCCCATAAATTTGACCAGTTTTTGTAAGGTGTGACAAAATATGTACTGCTATTGTAAAGTTGGCAAATGTATTTAAAAGGTTTGATATTCGAAATTGATGTAGGAAGGTAAACATTATGTTTGACTGAAAGGTTTGTTAAGTACAGAAAAACCTATTAACCTCCAGCAGAGGTGCACAAACTTCAGTTCCAAACCATATGCTCAATGACTTGTTGTTATCTTTCAGCTTGATATAATTCTTAGAATCTGTTTTTCCATTTCATGAGAGCAATAATATATCTTGCCATGGAACATACTCAAATCCACACACAATGTCCAATAAATGAAATGGTGTCCCTTCTGCTTGTATTTATAACAATCTGAATATTCTTTCTTTTTCTTTTGTACTGATTATTAAAAAATTTTAAACAGCTTACTTCCTCTTTCGTCTTTAATATGTATCACTTGCAGGACACCAATGTTAAACATTCTATCATCAACAGTTTGATCATGCAGATGCTTTGCATGAAAAAATGTGTGCAGTTTAAAGTGTCTTAAGTACTACTGTAAAATTTGTCTGGTTCCCAGACTATCTCCACTAAATCTAATATGAAACCTGGAACCAAATCAAATATGGATGAGCCAATTATTCAGATTTTACCTCTGCAATCAAATTTCTGTAGTTGCTTTCATTATGGAAGTCTATATTTTAAGGGTAATTCTGTAAGACTCATGGCAAAACTGTAAGGGTTGGCATGCATGCAGGCCTGGTGTTTCATTACTATCCAAATTACCATCATGAATAAGTTCCATTGTGTGTGCCTATTGTCTCAATGCCACCTAACTTTGAGTTAAATCAGTGTCAGAATGGAACTTACATGTTTTATTCAGCACAACTATATTCAAATATGAGAGAATGTACCTTCATAAAGCATAGCCAAGGGTAGCCAACTCTTGTAATTTGTACAGACATCATTGTGACATTGTTTATAACATTTCCAGAGTGCACATATTATAAAAAGATTAATTTCACAATAATTTACCCAAATAAAAATTTCTTTAAGCACACAGTGCAGGTGTTGTGTCAAATGCATAGTATGCAGATAATTCTTTACGGTTACATTTTTATGATTTTCACAATTTACTAGAATATTCTAAAAATTTACTTCATGGAAATTGAGGAAATAAAATAATTTGTGTAACATAATGCCAAAATTGCAAAAATTACACATGGGAGAAAATTAAAACATATTAACTATTTAATGTGGAAGCTTCTAGACATCTATGGTACAAATGCCACAAATTTCAAAGAAAAAAATTATGGTGTATCTGCCATCTGCATCATGTTTAATAAAATTTTTAGCTCTGGACTGATATGTTAAAATTTTTTCCATAGTATATGCTTGACAAACACTGATATGCTTGATAAATACTGATATGCCTGATGAACACTGATGAACACTTATATGCTTGATAAACACTGATATGCATGATGAACACTGATACACATGATGAACACTATTAGGCCTTATGAAGACTGATATGCTGATGAACATTGATATGCATGATGAACACTGATATGCATGATAAACACTGACATGCATGATGAACATTGATACGATGATGAACACTGATATGCCTGATGGACACTGATATGCCTGCTGAAGACTGATATGTCTGATAACACTGATACGGTTGATGAAGACTGATATGTCTGCTGACAACTGATATCCCTGATAAACACTGATATGCCTGATGAAGACTGATATGCTTGATGAACACTGACATGTCTGATAAACACTAATATGCCTGATGAAGATTGATATGCTTGATAAACACTGATAGGCCTTATGAACATGGATATGCTGATGTACACTGATATGCTGATGAACACTGATATGCCTGATGAACACTGATAAGTTTTATAAACACTGATATGCCTGATGAGCACTGATATGCTGATGAAGACTGATATGCTAGATGAACACAGATGTGTTTGATCAACACTGATATGCCTGATGAGCACTGATATGCATGATAAACACTGATATGCCTGATAAACACAGATATGCTTAATGAATATTTATATGCTTTTTATTACAGCTGTTCATACCATTACAATTGTAGGAAAATTATAGACAACCATGTAATGACTTGCCAAATTATAGGCAACCATGTAATGACTTGCCAAATAAAATTTAGACTGTGCACCACAACATCTAAAGCTTGATATTCTGAGAACACAAATGTTTTTGAATTAAGGTCTTTCTGAGTTTTTGAGGTCACAGGAAAAGACTAAAGTTGTTGCCCTTATTGATGTACATCACATATCAATGCCAATTCAACAGTAAGTTGTGATGAAAATTCTGCGTTCACATTGATGGGAAATATGATAAAAACAATTAAATATAGAATACAGTAAAATAATAGTCATCCCGATGCCAATTATCTGGATTATACACTTGTACAGACTGCTACTGTGCCCCCAACATTTTTACTTATTGCAACTCATATGTATCTGTAAATGGAACTAATTTGCAAATTGTTATGCCAGCATAAAAAAGAATAACTGACATCAGCAACAAACACAACTGAATTAGTCTCAAACAATTTTCATTATAATGGTATTATGAATAACTCAATTATATTTTTAAAGCAGAAATAGGCTTACTAAGGAAAAAGGGAGGAAGAGAGAAAGTTTATGCCCAATTATGAAGTCACAATGACAATAAATAGTTTTGTTATACATGTATACCAAGCTAACTAAACATGATTAAAGACTCATAACAGTCCAATCAGAAATTATTAGGTAATTAATGTTGATGTAATGGGTGATAATAATTAATCACATAGTGACACAGGTGCAAGTAGAATCCATGTCAGTGGTGTTATAATGAGAAAGTACTGTAAAAATAGTAAATTTCTGAAGGTTTATATTAACTGTGGGTTTAACTTAAAATGATTCTATATGCACTCAAAGATATAAGACTTGGGTAAATTATAATTTGGTGTAGGGCTGATCAAATCCCTTAGCCAGACTTCCTGGGCTACTCAATTTTGACATTGGGCAAGTCAAATTTTCAAAGTAAGAAGTCATAGACAAGTGCTCTTTTCCCATTTTTAAAAGTAGGGCAAGTCCATATTTTCATGCTTTAATCACTTTCTGTTATCTTTATCTGACCATTCATGCCCTTGGGTGACCTGAATGCTCGATTCCATCCCCTTTCAGGGATCAATTAACATTCTGTATCACACCTACTGGTGGTTGTTGATAACTGGTTCATGTGTGCACATTCATTTACCACTTTACTGCATTTTTGGGACAAGTCGCCAAATCAAAACAAAGCTGGTATGATTAATTAGCAGTGTTTTAAGCAGCCTTGTTGTAATGTGTTAACTCAAATGAGTTTATAAATTATTTTCACAACAATGGTAATAAGGAAGATTCAGAGATGAAAAATTCATGTGAAAGTGGAGGGATAAAACATAAGACCACCATGGAGTATGAGGTAACTGTTTCTCCAAAGAGATGCAAGGCTGAATCTGTGGCAGCAATAAATGTCAAATATAACATAACTGAAACACAGTGTGTGTGTGTGTGTGTGTGTGTGTGTGTGTGTGATTTCTGCAGTGTGGCAGTTTATAGTGATGTTTAGCACTGGGGCATCGTACCGCAGACATGTAGCATGATGTCACACTCAGTCACATTATCGTGGCACCATGCCAACCAGTCCTAACACTAACCTCTTAATGCTGAATGCCTAGCAAGGCAGTTGTTTGTACCATTTTTATAAGTCTTTGGAATGACTAGGCCTGGGTTCAAACCCTCGACCTCCCACATCCGAGGAAGATGCTCTACCCACTAGGCCACCAGAGCGGTCCTAACTGAAAAACTGAAATTTTCAGCTGCATTGTGTTGATTTGTTATCCCAGACATGAATTTGTGGACTTAGAAGGACAGATATGTTGCTGTTATTCTAAACAATATCTCAAAGAGGCACAAGTTGGACATTTGTATTTGTCAGTGACTCATGCACATTCCTCATGAGAGGGCAGCTCTGATGAAATGGGGTGGGAGGAGATTTGCAGAGGTTTTATTTATCTTGAAGTTATTTGCAAAAGGATCACCAGGGCTTCTGATAATGTGCAAATGTGCATCCCTGATTGAATAAAATGAAAAATGACATTAAAATCCCATCCTTAGTGTCCTGTTGGACACATTAAAAATTGCTGTCCAAAGTCTATTTCCAACTTACAGAAAAGGTTGAGATTGCTCGAACAAGCATCACCTCAGGTCTGCAAATTGTAGTATGGTTTTGTACTTCATATTTCTCCCGCTCTGCACTCCACTATAGGAATAAATAGGTTTTGGAAATGCTTAACCACACATATTTGGGATGGAAATTTTAAATCTGGGATGCAGAAAATCACTTACACTGCCCTTCATATGAACTCTTTTCTTTTGAAACACTACAGGAACATTTACATTCCAATACATGTATTATGCACATGGCTTTCTCTGACTGCACCGAAAATACAGTTATTCAAATCAGTCAATCAGAGCTTAGAATTGACATCATGCTCATTAATTAAAGACTGTATTCATTTCCGAGTGTAGCTGAATAAGTAGCGTACGAGACCTCGAAAACAAGGATTCAATTTAAATTAGGAAACAAATCCTAAAAAAATAAATATTAATACCATCTGAAGTCACATCTTGCAAAAAAACATAAATAACATATAAAAAAAATGATAGCCCACATTTGATCTATATTCCATTGTCAACAAATATTTGCCACTAAATAATTTGCTATGATATTCATTGCCACCAGCAGGATGTGGATTTATAATTGTTGTTTACATGGCACAGGTACATGTACTTAAATTGGCCTTAGTAAATTGGTCTGCATGAGAAAACTATGAAGGCTAACTTAGGCTACCAGATGAGGCTATTCGGAAATTAAAATGTGAACAAAATAAAAAATGTGCACAAACATTTTTGTTGGCAAATATCTAATTTCAAAGGATTTCAAGTACACCCAACATGCTTCTGGGAGGGGACTGCAAATTTGTTTGGTGGGACTCCTATTTTTACCAAAAAAGGAGCACTGGGCTCCTACTTTTAAAATCCTAGTGAGAGCTCAAAGTACACTGTTGAATACAAAATGTTCATCAAAGCTGAAAGCAGGCACCCTGACTTTGACCAGGATGAACTTGTCACAGATGCTTGAATGCATTTTACCACATGCAAGCAAAGGAGAATGTCAACTCAGTAATTGGAAGCTTGATGACGAAAGAGCTCAGGAGTGTCTACTGCACTGCTGCCTGGTTTGCTTTTGTATGATCTGAATCAAACCAGAGTACTTTAATGTGTTGTACATGTACTTGATTTAATCTCTCTCCCTCTCACACACACACATACACACACACACACACACACACACACAGCTTACTCTAGAAATCTGTAATTGGGATCCTTCAACATCTTGTAAGGACCCTATAAAATTCAAATGCAGGGGTCCTCGGGACTCCATAAAATATCACACTATTAGATGCCCTGAAGACTATCCTGCCATTCGTTAGCAGTATTTAGAGTTCAAAGCGAAAATGAGGGCATACAAGCAGTCACAGGATCCACCTGATGAAATTTTTGCAACACTCTTAGTGAACACTTCACCTTCTTTCAGATTGTATTGCAAATTATTAGAAATCATGTTTGTTTTAAGCCTGTCCACCACCGAGAGTGAACGAGAATTTGTTTAATGAACTTAATCAAGTCTTCATTAATGAATTAATTAAACAAAGAAACATTATAAATTGTAATGAATATTTCAGCAATTTAACCAAAGTTCTTCAACTCGGACATGGGTATAAATTCTCAGCTTATTGCTGGTCCTGGTAGCAGACATGTGCATGGACATTTTTTCAAATCCAGCATCTAAAACATATACTTAATGTAAATAAATGTGTAGTACCAACCAGCATGTATGAAAAATGCAAGTCTTTTTAATAAATAAATTATTTTGTAAGTTATTCGGTTTGTTATTTCTACGGTTTAAAGTGAATACTTCTCATCAAATCTTTGCAAGTGATTACAATTTTGGGACAAGTGAACAGTATGGTGGGACATATGAATTTTCTGAGACCACTTGTCCTGGACAAGTGGGTGAAAACAAAATTTGACAAGCCCTGTGGTGTGAAATTTTGAAAATTGTTGCTTGTGTGTGTGTTAAAATACCTGATACAAAGCAGATAACTGAATTGATGATGAACATTAGGACATGTCGGTCTGCATAGAACTTGCGCCGCGTACTCTCGCCTGCAATGTACATGATGAGCAACAGCAGAATTGCCAGGTTGCATAATACCTCGAATACTCCCAAGGCCTGACAAGCTCGAAACCATGCTGAAAAATAAAAATGTTAATTTATTTTTAAACTTTGGGAAGAAATTTAGTGATTTGGAATTTCACACCATACTCCCGTAAGAGTTCACTCTCTTAAGTAATCATCTCAAGAATGGAGCCAGTTGCTGGTTTGGCACTCTTATTCCCTAATGAGTCAGATTTGTCCAATCACAAAACTGGATGCTCAAGAGATGACACTTTAATAGTTACTAAGGAACCAGCCTTATGGACACCTTCATATAATAATCACTTATCACAGGAGATATGTAAGAACTTCTTAATTTTGCATACTTTTAACATCTATTTAAAATACAACTGTCCAGAGTAAACAAATGTTTTGTCCGTTCTGCTAGAATGAGGTCAGAATGGACATCTAGGAAATGATTACTGGAAGTTAATGACTGATTCCAATGATCATTGTGATCTATAATAGTAATTTCATATTCCTTGATTCCCCTCCTCTCCCACTATTCGTGCACCATAAAATGTACTATTCTGCCTCTGCTTTCATGGATCTAACTACAATGGACTTGGCATAATATTAAAACAAATGTGCCCTGAATTCACAAATTTCAAACAGACATGTTAAGAAATGAATACCATGAATAATTTCACAGAAATAACAGTCAATATTGCCATGCCAGCCATGACTGAAAGTTACATCATTTTTTAAACAGTGTTGAAATAAAATTACAACTGCTGAAATCAACTCTAACACATGCAAATATTATGTAAAAAGTCCCATGAAGAACAAGCACTGAAAAAAAAATTATCTACTGTACAGTGAGGTTTATTCATTTCAAACAGCTGCAAGAATTCTCCACACTGTTGTACAAGAATATATACCGAACAATAGTCCACTGGATCAAGACAAAGAGCCAACTAACTTTACACCTGGCCCTGGGACTAAAGATATACATGTATATCGGATGCAAAAGATTGTTTCATGGCTCAAAAAATAGCTACAATATTTGAGAAAAATTTGAGACAAACATTTCTATGGTGTGTGTGTGTGTGTGTGTGTGTGGATAGATGACAAAAAAAGTTATTTTTAATAATCTGTTTATAAACTTCAAAATCTAGCCTAAACCTTTCTCATCTATTAGTGTCTATTTATTGTTCTACACAATACCAACCTGTCAATATGGACAACATGTATTTCATATTTCAATACAATACAATCATGATATATAATGCAAATAAAATGCAATGGTAAAACATTTGCTTTGGAGCACAGTGCTTCAGGGTCCAAGCATGAAAACTGCACACACAAAAGGCTAGTTGTGGTCATAGCCCCAAACACCCATGCCCAAACCCCAAGTACTACCAAAATGCTTGTTCTGGGGAAACAAGGTGTTGAATTCCAGTAGCCATGTGGCCTGTAATATCAAGCCTGGATATACTCTCCCCCCCCCTCTCTCTCTCTCTCTCTCTCTCTCTCTATATATATATATATATATATATATATATATTAATAAAAATAATACTGTCGTACAGGTCAGAGAATTTTTTAATCTGTATTCTATGGAGATTCAAATCTCTTTGGAGGATGAATTAAAACGTTCTCTGTATGATAGCATTATTTGTACTATATAATAATTTTGCCTATTATTATCAAGCACTCTCCTGTAGAGTCCTGGGAAGGCACTTTCCTTTCTGTCTGGTGTATATTTGTAATATTCTCTCTCTCTCCCATATATATATATATATATATATATATATATATATATATATATATATATATATATATAAGCTATCCAAATATCTGACTATAGTGAAACATGTATTAATACATTGCTTTGATGAGATGACATTAAGCTGTAATTTACAAAATCAAGAATTTCAAACATACACTGTAATAATCCAATTCAGTGGTTCTCAAACTTATTTTGCAGACCACTTGAACATTGTTGAGGGTTTTGGCCAATAGCTCAGTGATCTTTCCTAACATTAATTGTACTGTAGGTAAACCTTTCTGCTGAACACAGTTTAAGAACCTCTCATCTAATTAACTTCATTAATCCTTTCATGTTAGTTGAAAATTGGCCAGAAATCACTACTGTTAAAAAGAATAGTGTATAGATGGCATCAACAACCTTTTAGAAATGTTGTGTCAGGTCTGCTCAAACACTGAGTACTGTGTGCCAAGTCATATTTGTCCCTTTAATTTAATTATTAATTGGACATACAATACAAAAATAAAACTCATACCACACGCCTTTCCAAAGAGCCTGGCATGTCTCTGTTATCACGCTGTCCATATATTGCCAACACCCGATGTAGAGCAAGCATATAAAAGCTGGCTATCTAATTAAATCAATGAGAAAATCAACCAACTACTGTATACACACACTTATAAGAATTCAACTAACTACCGTATATACTTGCTTATAAGAATTCAACTAACTACCGTATATACACGCTTATAAGAATTCAACTAACTACCATATATACACGCTTATAAGAATTCAACTAACTACCATATATACACGCTTATAAGAATTCAACTAACTACCATATATACACGCTTATAAGAATTCAACTACTGTATATACACGCTTATAAGAATTCAACTGCAAACTGCACAGACCCACATTATATAATGCAATAGTAGATCTGGCCATGTGCAGTTTGTTAAGAATAATCAGCAGAACAAGCAAGATAGACCCTGATTTGCAGGCGTATTAGGCCCCCCAAAAATATGCGTGTTTCGTATTGCACTCATTTTAAAATTAGGTTGGTAGGTATTTTTTGTTGTTGTTAATATATATATATATATATATATATATATATATATATATATATATATATATATATATATATATATATCACGGTTCATAGCAGCAAGGCACAGAATTTAAGTCTAATTAATTTATTATTTCTTAAGGCATTAAGGCACAATGTTTAAGGTAACTCTACCTGCATAAAAATTACTAAAATCTTCAAAAGGTGATTCTGATTTTTAACACAGCTTGAACAATTTTTCAGTCATATCGCTATGATGTTTGCAGAGTGGTAGTTTATAGTGATGTCTAGCACTGGGGCACCATGCTGCAGACATGTAGCATGACGTTCCAGCCAGTCTTATTATCCTGACACCATGCTGACCAGTCCTAACACTAATCTCTTAATGCTGAGCACCAAGCGAGGCAGTTGTCAGTACCATTTTTATAAGTCTTTGGTACAACTCACCTGGGGTTTGAATCCACGACCTCCCTCACCCGAGGCAGATGCTCCAACCACTAAGCCACTGGAGCAGTCCCATAAAAGAAATTTAAATGTTGATATCTGATATAAGAACTCTGCTTACCTCAAATGATTTCTCGATTCCCATGGATTCTCTTGCTGCCTTTTTACTATCATCTGGTGTTTATCAAGTTTTGCATGCTTGTAGTAGGGCCTATTTGATGTAACTGTGCTATATGGGGAATTAGTCACAAGCAAGAGGGTTTTTCTTTACTGCATTTAATGGAACTCTGATACCTCTACTTCTTCATGCTGACTCACTATGTTTGACCTGGCTTAAAAACAATCCTAGTGGACTTACAGAGAGCATTCCCTGAAGACCTTTCCTAAACTAAACTTCTGGTCTGATTGTGTTAGATGCAGACCCTTTATCTAACTCTAATCTACATATCAAAATGCACAAAAACTAAATTATGTAATCCAAAATAAAATCATATATCTACTCTCCATACACATTCTTTTCCCACTGATACTGTATTTTAGAATTTTCAAAAATATTATATTAAGTAGGAAATTACTTGTAAACTTTATCCTTATGAGCAAATTAATTCAAAATTAATCTCTAACTACTTAGCTCTATCTTAAGCACTTTACACATGTACCTACTAAAAGAGATTCAAATTTCCCTACACTAATTTTAGTGTTTAATTATTAAGGCAAACTTGCTATAATTGAATTTAATTAGCTTTACAAACACACAACCCAACTGTCCTACTGACTCCTTTGTTAATTTCTCAACTAGAACTCTAACTTGACACCATTGCCTTAGAGCAGCTGCTGATAATATGGAATTCACCCAGGATCACAGCCTCTAAATTTAACAGTGGCTATAGAGCTACTCCTCTATCCTAGACATACTATTATTAAATTATGGACAGAATTTACAAAATCTAAACACAAATATATCTTCTCTTCTAAAACTTATAAAAATACCATAGGACCTGAACTAAATAAATTTTAGTCCTATAATATGCTACCCGAATTTAATCAAAAGGTGAGATGGATTCCCCCACCCTGTTGTCACAAATATAATGGGGGAGTAGAACAAAAATGAAGGGGAGGAGGAAATGGCTGTAGTTCAATATTAACATAACACTTCAATATCCATCTCTCTTTCTTCCTCATTCCCTCTGTAAGACCCCTACTGAAATTAAAATCATGAAAAGATGTTGCCTCTGGTTGTTAAGCATTAACTCTGTTCATTGTTTCTCAGCTTAATCTGTTCCTTATCTGTGTATGAATATTGTTCTGTACTGAGAACCCCTTTCATGGCTCATAGGTATTGTCTTTTGGATATTTCTGCTCCAAAATGAGATATTTTACAAACATAAAGCTCTGCCAAAGTTTAACTTTCTTGAATTAGCAATCTACTGACTACTATGCCAGATTTTTTATTCCATCATGATGTATTAGGATTTTAAGTCCATTAATACCACAGCCTACTTGTTCAAAACGAGATATTTTGATCAAATAAATATCTTTACTTCTTAGTTTCATTTATTCTTATTTATTAGATTTCTTGTAACCTTTATGCTAGGGCTATATGATTTTGTAGCACATAATCCCACATGACTAAATTATGATGGGAAAAGACATGAAAAGTGCACTCTACTTTTAAATTGTCTGTATTTTAATTTAGCTTGTTTGTTGGCCTTTTTCTACATTTAATTTTGAAATACCAGTGAAATGAGAGGTTGTTGAGCATGCCGTCCACCCAGCATCTGATTCACATTTAATGTCATTGATTGGTTCAAAATCACTCACTGGTATCAACATTAACCCTTTCTCAGCTCTTAAATTTTGAAATACTTCCTAACTTTAAAAATAAACTGCCTTTACTACTATGATCTGCCAGTATCTGCATAACTAAATCATCGTATGAAGATGAACAATGCTCAAAACTGGCCATTTTGGGTTGTCAAGATAGCCGTATCATAAATATGCATTTGTAAAACTTCCTCGATGCAAGGTTCAAACTTCAAAACGATGCTTGTTACAAATTTAGTTCAACAACCATTGATGTCAGCCTAAGAAACCAAATGTGTAAGCAGTTATGAAAAAATACACTTTGTGACAAGCGTTATGTTTCTATCATTTCTACAAGCAGTTCAGAGGTGAATGGCTGAATAAAGTTGTACACTGTGCTGATTTTTAAGGCTTTTTAAGGCTAACATCAAGCAAGGTTGAATGTTGAGGTTAATTTAAGGTGGGTTTTTTTAGGCTAAGGGCTAAACTTAATGCCTTTTGAGGTTGACCATGAATCCTGTACTCAATGCAAGTACTAGGCTATACAGGTTCAATTAGATGCACAAATCAATTTGGGGAATTTTTTTTCTTTTTACCCTAGGGATAAAAAGTGCTAGGATCAGAAACAAAAAAACTGGGACAGTCGGCCGACCAGAAACATATTTTTTGGGGGCCTTTTCCTAAAGTAGATCAGGTTATCTGTTGTTTGCGGTTTAACTCGACTTATAAGCGAGTATAGATAGCAAGCATTTGCCAATAATCACTCTGCTTTTGGTAATTTGATACTTTTTACTCTTCTCTGTTTATGTATTACAATTTACAGCATATCGCACCTCTCAGATCAAGTATGACCAAGTGACATCATCACATAAATATAAAGCAGTAAATTACTTCACAACCAAATGTTTAGATCAGAGTTAATTCTGCTTCTTATTATTATTCAAACACAAATCATAATACATTTGTTTTCATTAGCATTTTGATAAAAATATGTATTTTGGTGTATTTGTGTTCTTTTAGTGTATTTCTTGTTTCAAAGTAACCTCTTTTTCCTTTACTTTCTTCACACAAAGCCCCATACATGGGGAGAGATATTTAGTGTAGAGCAGCACAAAAAAATGCACAACCTATCATTTTGAAACGATTTTTGCCTCTTTGCTATGTAAAAATTCACATGTTTTTGGATAAGTTATAAACTGCAACATTTCACAAGCGACCATCCTTCATTATAACCTCCCCAATGAATCTGCCGTAGTCGCCACCGATGAAGTAATACTGATGCCTCACCATCTGCTATGGCAGGCATGACAAGATTTCACCGCTCATGGTCATTCCGTACCCAAGTTGTTTCGTACCCAGTGGAAACTGGTCGTTTTGTACCCAAGGTGCTGGTCATTTTGTACCCAAGGTGCTGGTCATTTTGTACCCGAGGTCCTGGTCGTTTCGTACCCATCAATTTACAAGGTCAGATATACAGTACTGTTATATTTACCGCTCCCTCTCTAGGCCTAATCTTTTTCCTACCTTAAAAATTGGATGAGCAAAGCATATCCGGGCAAAAAATTGACCAAACACAAATAATTACAGTAATTGTATTATTTTCATTGTATAATATCATCTATGTACTAAAAAGGATTAATAAAAATTCACACTGCCAGTAAAAATAAAAAGAACACGATGGCCTGGTTTAAATAACTGAATAAGTCCATTCTGTTTTTTATCGTTCAAACTAACAAACATTTTAATAATGGGGCTGTTGCTTAAGTTTCTCTTCTCCAAAGACCAATACTGGTGCTAATTTCAATTTTTGTCGCATGTTGTTTGCACAGAAGCATTATGAATGTGGTTTCATTTACTGATACAGATAGATATAACAATATTAAATAAACTCAGATAGAGATGAAATGTAAATTGACGACAAACAATTAGGAGTGCAACATATGTCAGTTGTAACCGACAAAGGAGTGTAAGAGCAGGGACAATTAGTAACTATACTATACATTATACTAAATTATTAGTGCCTGAGTAAAACAAATTTAAATTTCCAAAGATAAAGTAAATCCCCAGAAAACAAATGAGGTAAATATAGTATTAATGTCAAATAATTCTTGACACGGAATTTATTAAGATTTCTCTGAATCAAAAGACTACTGAATAACAGACCTCGTGTAATTATTTCAAAGTAAAACAAAAACAAATAAATAATCACACACGTGTGAAACTGAACTAAGTTTGAGAGCTTTATTCATGAATTTTAACATTTGATAACTTAACATTTCAATTATGATTTCCGTTAAAGTATACAAGGTCATGTAGAATCCATATAATATTATCCCTTAATTATGTTCTTCTTCTTACTATTATTATTATTATCCATTTATATATAGCAATTACTTCACTAACATGTAGATTCATTTTAGCATTGATTGTTTGTGTAATTATCTTTGTAATTTTGTATGCCTCTATCTTTTTATCTATCTATCTATCACAAAGGAAAAAAGCAACATTGAACAGCTTTAAACAGTTTGAAATATGTATGAAATATTTTTTTTTATTTGATATTGATGGTTATATTTGTACTTTAGGTACAAAACGACCAGCACCTTGGGTACGAAACAACCATTACTTTGGGTACGAAACGACTCATTTGGGTACGGAATGACCAGATACGGATTTCACGACGATGTAAACAAAACAGATCTACACCCACCCACCAAGCAAAATAGCAACTTGATACTGTACACGCTTTATTCAGGTCGGTTTGATAACACATGCAAATTAGGTCTACCTGTCTATGCGTTTACTTACGTGGCATGATGAAGTCTGCAACATCCCTAAAGAAAGATGAGTGAATCCACCAACACCCTACGTATGACTGCATGGTGGGGTCTCGGGGCTTCACATATCCCGAAAGGCAGATGTGCCAAAGCCCCACGTTGGCGAGGGGGCTGTGAACCCTGCGCCAAGATTGATACCAATAGGGACTGACAAAAGCAATTAACTGTGCCAGAGTCCCTAAAATGCTAGCAGCCAATGCCGCCCAAAACAATCGCATTCCTGGGCTAACTTTGCCCAACGCCATCTTGAAGGTTGTTTTCTACTTGAGTCGTAGGCGAATCTACTTTTCAAAGGATACAGGGGACGCAGGTTAATTGACGATGAAACGGCAGATGATTATCGCTTGTGGTGTCAATCCTTTGAATTAATTTCAGAAAATGTTTATTTTAATTTCGGTCAAAATAAATCAAAGGTAAACATGTCTTGATTTTACTTATGAAATTTATGGAAAAATTCATCTTTGGTATATTTTCAGGTATGTCATTTTACTTACGTAATGATATAAGCGACTCCAGGTAGATTGTAAATATTTTGTAGGTGAGTCAGATATACATCATTATCTGCTGAGGACTAGGTTACTCAGTGAATAATAATAATAATAATAATAATAATAATAATAATAACAATAACAAGCACAAGGAGGAAGGAGAATAAGGGACAATAATATTAAAACTACTAAACTGAGAACAGGATTTTTATTTTAAATTTATTTGGCCTTGAACTGAATCGTTGCCCCATGTAAAAAAAAAGTTCCAGGTTAAAACATATACAGTAGGGATGAATATGTACATGAATATATTCAATAGTTGTTTAAATTCATTTGTAAATATGGATTTGCTGTGTGACTACTCCAAACTCGCACCCTCCCCAAATAACTTAAATAAATAAAAAACAAACAAACAAATACAAAAAAATTGAAAGAAACGTGTAGCGATTGTAGAGCTGTTTGGGAGGTGCCTTGCGATAGATTCATTTTTGTCACAGTAACTATTAAGGTCAATTTTCAAATGGTATATGTGAAGAAACAAGGGCACAAAAGTATAACTAATTAATTTTGGGTGGGTGGGTGGGGGGTTTCCTCTTTTATTTTATTGTTGCATACAAGTAGTTATTATTAAGTAAATTGGTACGGGTCAGACGAAGTAATTGGCCGCTTACATTACTGACAATAATTTAAATAACTTTGATATTTCTCACTCATTGTATGTTCCTTATGTTCCCTACTAATTTCATGAATATGCTTTGAAATAATGTTTCTAATCAACTGCGCATTTTATACACTAATTTGGGGCATATTTTAATTCTTTGCAAAATATTAATACTTATTTCTTACCTGTCAACCTGACCACCCCTAGTGGCAAGTGCAGGTGTAGCGATTCGCCTGTCCTAAAGAGAAAACAAGATGGCGAGGGTTTCGCTAACTTTGGTTAGCTTTGGCTTGTGTTGTCTTTGCACTTTATTCACTGTGATTGGTTTTTCCAGCCCCAATTGGCTTGAATCTTATACCGAGTCTCAGAGTACGTTCGTCCGTCTGGGCCTGTGGGAAGCATGTTTTCGAAATTATCGAAACGATCGAGACCAATTAGCCAAAACCTATGACGGGTGTTGGTGGATATTTTCTTACGAATACAGACCTATTTGGCAGTGGCTAAGTCCACGTAAGTGTACAAGTTTGATGCACGGATAATTAGCTTTGAGTATGTATGTATGTATGTATGTATGTCTGTATGTATGTATGTATGTATGTATGTATGTATGTATGTATTGACTCGCTCCATAAAAGGAAAACTGCAGGAATATGAATATACAATAGGTAATAAGTTAATAATAATTAGTTTTTTGTTAATATACTTGAGACACAGGTGTAGTGCTAAATAAAGATGTCAGAGAACTTAATAAAGAAGTGAAGGAACACAAGTTACTCAGATGTGGGGGGGGGAGGGACAATGGCAAGGGCAAACAAAGTAAGGGGGCATGTAAACAAGTAAGGGAACCCTGTTTCCACGCATTCCCACAGCACTACAACCAAGGACACAATTGTATATAATGGGAGAGAAAACAGTTTCATCGCAGTTAGGATTCTAACCTAGTTTGTCTGCCTAGCATTTTGGTGCACATACCACCAGACTTGAAGGTTTGGACTGTCAAGGCTGGTTCATATGTTGCCTCTTATACCTAGACTGCAACAAATATTAATAAAATAGAAGTACTGTTATATTAAATTAATTAATTTTAGTTTTTTAATGAACCCATTTTAAGTATCAAACTCTTGTACATGATTTAAGTCATTGAAACAGAACCCACAACTGGCCAAGTCATAAGGTCAAGGGCACTCATTTCTACAGATCAGTCACACATGTCACATGTGCAGGTTCAAGTCTCGGCTTCAACAATATGGATATGTGAGAAAGCTTGGCAGTAACTTCATGTGGATTGGTGTTTCTTCCGACAAATACACTGTATAACACATAGGATATCATGCTGTGAGAGGCATTAAACCCCACAAAACTAACCATAATCTTTGAAACATTTTCCTCAGTTTGTCTGAAGATAAAGACTACTTGGTAATGCTCATTTGAGATAGAGATGAATCTCATGTATGTATATATATATATATATATATATATATACACAGACACTCTAAAATCTGCCATATTTTCATAAATGTTTCATATTTAGAGTGGTACAAGTAGTGATGTGAACTGCATTCAATACCACAGGCAATTTTAAGAACTAATATGCACAAGCTAATGAAGGAATACAAATTTTAAATTTAGACATGCAAACGTCCACCCCCACCCCCATATATATATATATATATATATATATATATATACATACAAACACACGCACACACATATATATAGATATACATACATACATACATACACACACATTTAACTACTAAGCACCGCTGCATTGGCCTAGAGGTTAGAGCACCCGTCTCTGATGCGGGAGGTTGTGGGTTTCGAACCCCAGCTGAGTCATACCAAAGACTTATAAAAATGTTACTAGTAGCTGCCTCGCTTGGTACTTAGCATCAGGTTAGTATTAGGATTGGTCAGCCTAGTGTCAATATAATGTGACTAGGTGGGACAAGTGACTGCATGTTTGTGGCATGATGCCACAGTGCTAGACATCATTATAAATGGCCACACTACAGACATCGCAGCAATATGACTAAACTTGTTGAAGCTACATTAAAATTCTAAATCACACACACACACACATTAAGTAAATAAAATTCAGTTCTACTGCATACTTTGAATCCAGAAAACAAAGTATGACTTCTTCAACTTTGATTTGGATGTTATATTTTGGGGGTATAATATTTTATATGCCTTTCAAAATTATCTGTGCATATTGACATTGCCACAGAAGATGTATAAACAACTGTACACACTGACATTGCCACAGAAGATGTATAAACAACTGTACACACTGACACTACCACAGAAGATGTATAAACAACTCTACACATTGACACTACCACAGAAGATGTATAAAGAACTCTACACATTGACACTACCACAGAAGATGTATAAACAACTCTACACATTGACACTACCACAGAAGATGTATAAAGAACTCTACACATTGACACTACCACAGAAGATGTATAAAGAACTCTACACATTGACACTGCCACAGAAGATGTATAAAGAACTCTACACATTGACACTGCCACAGAAGATGTATAAACAACTCTACACCTTGACACTGCCACAGAAGATGTATAAACAACTCGACACGTTGACACTGCCACAGAAGATGTATAAACAACTCTACACATTGACACTGCCACAGAAGATGTATAAACAACTCTACACATTGACACTGCCACAGAAGATGTATAAACAACTCTACACATTGACACTGCCACAGAAGATGTATAAACAACTCTACACATTGACACTGCCACAGAAGATGTATAAACAACTCTACACATTGACACCACAGAAGATGTATAAAGAACTCTACACATTGAAGAAGATGTATAAACAACTCTACACATTGACACTACCACAGAAGATGTATAAACAACTCTACACATTGACACTACCACAGAAGATGTATAAACAACTCTACACATTGACACTGCCACAGAAGATGTATAAACAACTCTACACATTGACCCTACCACAGAAGATGTATAAAGAACTCTACACATTGACCCTACCACAGAAGATGTATAAACTACTCTACACATTGACCCTACCACAGAAGATGTATAAAGAACTCTACACATTGACACTACCACAGAAGATGTATAAACTACTCTACACATTGACACTGCCACAGAAGATGTATAAACTACTGTACAGATTGACACTGCCACAGAAGATGTATAAACTACTGTACATATTGACACTGCCACAGAAGATGTATAAACAACTCTACACATTGACACTACCACAGAAGATGTATAAACAACTCTACACATTGACACTACCACAGAAGATGTATAAACTACTGTACATATTGACACTGCCACAGAAGATGTATAAACTACTGTACATATTGACACTGCCACAGAAGATACATAATTGATTTGCTTTACAAAATCTGCAACAGTATTTTGAAGCACTTCTACGTTTAACAAGGAATTGTTGCTTTTTAAAATAGGCGTATATTTTGACTTCACTGTTCCCCCATCCCAAAGTTTTCTCACCTATAGTCCCAAGGCAAGTGTACTTGATGAAGCCCGAGTTACATACATAAATATCTACTTGCCTTGATCAATAAATCTGTCCCCATAATGATTTTTTAACCATAAGAATTTTTTTAATTGTTATTAGTACAGATTTATCAGTCTCGTTCTTGCCCTAAGAGTTCTAAGTAGTAAAAAAAAAAAAAAAATCATAGGGCAAGTTATTTATCTTGCAGAAAAGGTGGGTGGGTGAGTTGTCAGATAAGGATAAGCCCCAGGTATGTTGCAATCATGTATTTGGTGCACTGCACCTGCAGTGTTGCAAGAGGGATTGTGGGTTTCCCACAGTTTTTTGTCCATTGTCCTCCAGATCTTAACTCATGTGCACTCTTGGAATACTCTTTTTTTTTCAGGGAAAATTTTAAAAATCCATATCGTTTAGTGCCAGTATGCCTACATGCATCTTGGTTTAACAGAGACTAGAAACACCATCAAAATGTTAAGACAGCAGTTAAGTTCCACTTTAAAACAACATTTCTGGGAATTGAAACAAAGTTTGTACTAGTCTGCTGAGTTGCATACATGTAGCTAATTGATGAATTAGAGAATATTGAATTACGATATTGGCATCAACACCATATATATATATAACCGCTCCGGTGGCCTAGTGGTTAGAGCGTCCGCCTCGGATGCGGGAGGTCGTGGGTTCGATCCCCGGTCGAGTCATACCAAAGACTTACAAAAATGGTACTAACAGCTGCCTCGCTTGGCGCTCAGCATTAAGAGGTCAGTGTTAGGACTGGTCGGCCTGGTGTCTGGATAATGTGACTGGGTGGGACATCATGCTACATGTCTGCGGCATGATGCCCCAGTGCTAGACATCACTATAAACTGCCACACTGCAGACATCGTAGCGATATGACTGAAAAATTGTTAAAGCTACGTTAAAAATCATAATCACATCACATCAACACCATATACATAGGTACACTGTCACTGATTGTTAACCATTGTTTCTTCCTTGGACCCAGGCAACAGTTGGAGTGGATTTCATAGCACCTACCTCCTGATTAAGGAGCTGAGTAAAATTTACATACATCCATATTAGTTGTTCATTTTCAGTTAACTTTTTGCATTTAGCTCAGGTTTTATTTACATTACTGGTGGAACAACACCTGTCCATTTCTTTTGAGGGATATTTTTATACCTTCTCAAGTTCATGAGGTTGTAAGGCATTAAACTAATACAATTAACAAATCATTTAACCATGAAAGGGGATGGTGTCTCACAATTTATTTGATACATCTGACATGACTATAACTTGTTAATAGTTATAATGGTGACGTGGAATTTTCACTGCTCCTATGGTTTATGGATAGCTTCTGTTTTTAGCAATCCGCTGGCAAAGTCACTGACCTCAGTCAATGGATTAGCATTAATTTTGAGCCCTGGCATTTGATGAGAGAAGTCTGTTACCTTCAACCTGTGTAAATGGGATGAATTTGCAATACTCATTCATATATTCATGTATTAAATTATTTTCAATTAGTGATGCTACTTTTTCCATACTTTTCTGCGTAATGACCCTTACTTGGGGATAAATATTCTCTGTAGGGTAGAGAAAGAAAATGCACCACCAATTTGTAAATATTTTAGAGAATTTGTTTTGCTTAAAGGTTAGGTACATAAAATATAAACCTTTAAAAGGATAAATTTTCCAAAAATTTGAAAGTGTCTGTCCTTTAGAGCAGTGATGATAATGTTTTAAAAACTTGTTTCGTATTTTAGGTTGGTTCTTGGCAGTACAGATCATCATGACCCTTGTTCTGATCCTAACACTGATCACTACACTCATGACTCTCCTCTTCATGATTGGATGTTGTCCAGATCGTAGGGCCGCCACCACACAGCTGACCAACAGCCTCCTTATGTTTGGAGTTGGTAAGTTACAGTTACATTACTTTGAAACAACTTGAGTGTCCAGCCCTTCCTCACCATACTGTCCTTCATTATAAGGAAGTTCATGTTATAGATGAGTACTGTCATGGATTCCATTTCATCAAGCGGTGATAAAATTATGTTTACAGCTGTATAGTGTACTTTATTATAAAGCACTCTCACTATAAAGTGATATACTCCTTAGCTCCCATAAACAGAGTTAAACTGGCAGTGTACCGCGCCATGGACAACATTATTTGGGGGAGTATTGTATCACACACTTCATTTTAATAAGGGGGTAACATACCATATACATTATTATAATGATGGAATATTTTACTACTATCCACATTGCAATGATAGTGTATTTTACCATGTACATTATCATTATATTGAGAGAGTATTGTACAATATGCATAATTATAAAGGAGTATTGTACCATTATATTATTATGAATGAGTGTTGTGCCATATCCATGTACATAATCATAATGAGGGAGTATTGTACCATATGTATAATTACACTGAAGGAGTATTGTACCATATGTATAATTACACTGAGGGAGTCTTGTACCATTACATTGTTATAACAAGGGAGTATTGTGCCATATATATAATTTATAAAGTGTGTATTGTACCATATGTATAATTATAATGAGGGAGTATTGTACAATTATGTACATCATTATGATGGGACAGTATTCTACTTTTTATTTTATTATAATGAGAATATTATGTCATATGCATCATTATAATAATGGAGTGTTGTACATGTACAGTATCATGAGAGAGTATTGCACCATGCACATTATAATGAGGGAGCATTGTATCATGCACATTAGAAGAAGGAGCATTGTATCATGCACATTATAAGGAGAGAGCATTGTATCATGCACATTATAAAAAGGGAGCATTGCATCATGCACATTATGAGGAGGGAGCATTGTACCATGCACATTATAAGAAGGGAGCATTGTATCATGCACATTTTAAGAAGGGAACATTGTATGATGCACATTATAGGGAGGGATCATTGTACCATGCACACTATAAGGAGGGAGCACTGTACCATGTACATTATAATGAAGGGGCACTATACCATGCACATTATAATGAAGTGTTCTTGTATCATGTTTATCATAATGGGCGAGAATTGTACCATGTACATTGTATCAGTGAGAGAGTATTGCATCACATACATCATTATTATCTGGCAGTATTGTACCATGTGTCACTATGATGATGTACTGTACTACCATGGATAGGATTGTAGTTAGCAAGTTGTGCATCAATTAAGCTTAAGTTTTGTGTACTAAAAGATAACTTGTCTAATAATAGAAGTGTGAATGGGTCAGAAAATAAAGTTCACTCTAATCCCTAAGATAAACAAAACAGAATTTTTTTTTATATAGTCATCAACTCAGTTGGGATTGATTTTCCTTTCATAGATAATAATAAAAGGATACATTTTACATACATTGGCTTTTTCGACTCAAATGGGACTTCAGAATCAGCTAGGTCATTCAGTGCCAAACACTAACTTCAGCTGCTACCCATTTTGTGGCATAAATCTTGTATTTAATGATGATGGAAATTCAGGAGTTTTTGCTAGTTTGTTTGCATCATAACCACAGTAGATGGTCATGTGATGGAAGACAACAGTCATGTGATGAAAGACAACAGTCATGTGATGAAAGGCAGCAGTGTGATGAAAGACAGCAGGCATGTGATAAAATGCAATAGTCATGTGATGAAAGACAACAGTCATGTGATAAAAAGCAATAGTCATGTGATGAAAGACAACAGTCATGTGATGAAAGACAGCAGTCGTTTGATATATTAAGATTACCTCAGTCATTGTTGTACACTGGAAAATACAACCATACACAGATAGGAATGTGAGAAATTGTATTCCTGTCCTCTGTTATTATGCTATGTTGGATTAAAATAAAATTTTATATTGGAGTATTTAATACATGCATCTAAACTCCATGTAGGAAATGATATTTATATGTACACAACATGTAATTATTGGCTCAGATTCTAAATTTGTAATTGTAAAGTCTATATGATTATTTTGTAAAATTTTCATTTTGTTTCTTTCCACAGGTTTACTGATTGCCATCTCAGTAATCATATTTGGTGTGCAGTCTGACACTGACAGGCAATGGCTTACAAGACCAGACCAAAACTTCCTTTCCTGGTCCTTTGGCCTTGTGGTTTTAGCAGGATTTTTTGCCATTTTCGCAGGAATGTGTCTGCTGGTTGACTCTCTTCGACTCAAAGCCCAGGCACGAAAGGAAAATAAAGAGCCTATGGGGGGCTACATAATGAAGAGGGCGCCACCAAACTACTGAAACTTCTGATGTATTTACCATATGCTACAAAAGACTTCTAAACGATGTGGTACATCAACCAAATTTTGTTGTATAACACAGATGCCATTTCTCTTTTGTTGATACATTTTCTTACAGTTTATCACAGATTCAGCTTTATTTGAATGCAAATAAAATAAAACCTTGCTGTATGTATGAAAATTTAGTACGATAAACCTTTTGGCAACAAATTATTCCTGAACTTAGTTGTTAATGTCTTTATTCATGTTAATAAAAAAAAGTCATTTGTAAATTTCTGAAGAGATTTTTTAAAATTTAAGATACTTGTATCATGGACAAGTGGCTTTGTAGATTGCAGAAGTGATTTTTTATTTAAAAGTACTGCATCATGGACAAGTGGCATCATAGAAGTCCTTGTGAAATCTTCATGCGTTAAACTAAATCCAATTTTTAAAAAACAATATTTTGTCTAATTATTTTCTAACCCGTTTCCAAGAGTGTACAGTACATATGAAGCGTACTGATCATTTTCCAGCATTTATTAATGGATTTGGGCTGAACTACTGTGTGTAGATGGATACCATACTTAATTGATGAATGGCCCAAGATTTTGAAGGGAATAAACACAACCTTAGCAGGTAGAATCCACTCATGAAGTGGAGATGAGTGAAAGTTACATTTGGTGAGAAGAGTTCAGCCAGAGACGGGAGATTTCACAGACAATGCTCACTTAACTACACTCTGCAGCACTCTTTACCACCAAAGGTGAAACAGAGTGAAGACAATGTGCATATTGTATTTATGCAAATAAGATTTTATATACATGTTAGTATTGACATGAATGCCAATGGTTCAAAATCATGGTTCTATATATCACTCAGTAACATAACATGACTGGTATCCCAATTGTAAATGTCACTTGTCCAAGGGACAAGTAACTTGGAAAAACTACTCATCTCTTCAGAGTACTAAATAAAATAGTGATGTGAATGAGCTTACAAATCTAGCCCTGCTTAAATGGGTTCTTTTAACATTCAGTAAGGAATTGGTTATTATCAAGAATGATGTAAATTTACTTCAAAATTTGTTTACCACTTTGCCATTTGAAAATATACAATTGATCAACTTGTCTGACTGTTTTTAAAAATGCTATTCCATATTCAGGGAATGTCTTGTGACATTGTAACACATTTAATTTGATATTGTTCATGAGATCTGTACATATTTCTTGTTTGTTGTACAGCATAGTATATATTAGTAATCATTTATTTTAGTAGCAACTTTAGCGTAATATTTTGTACAGATATATTTTGTTTTATAAAGAATATGCTTGTATTGTACACTGCTTGTATGGCATTCATGATTATTATAAGAGATAAAATCAAGTAGACAATAAATTATTTAATGGTGTAGCCAGGTAGTTGCTTACTGTGTAAGGGCATTGTGGGAGATGGTCCAGTATATTTTGCATGCCATCAAGGATTTGTTATGTGTTGTTAAGTACATGTAGAACCTATTAAGACTGTTGCTACATTGCATGTCTTCACAACCAGTAATGAAGATTATTGTTACATAACTTTACAACCAGTCCATAAGATTGTTACTTCATAACATGACTTTATCAGTCTATAAGATTGTTGCTACATAACTTTACGACCAGTTTTTAAGATTGTTGCTCCATAATATGACTTTACAACCAGTCTTTCGAGATGCATCAGTATGTAAAATCATGTCACAGTAAGTAAATTATTATTAGCACAGGAATCATTTTCTTAGTACTTGAAAAGTTTTTTAAAGTTTCTTTTGCTCACTGTAAAGCATTTTTACATTGAATTCTAAAGATATACTAAATAATCTGCTGTGTTTCAAATATAAGGTCAGTTTAAGGCAGTTGATGTTATTATAGCTGCTGAAAAGTACATTATCAGATAAAATCAGATTGAAAAAATATTCTGAGATGAGAGAAATTAAAATCAAACTGAATTTATTTAAGACAGTTTCTAAAATTTGTGGATGTACAACAGTGTGTACCATTTTGTTGTATAGTTATTTTTAGCTGTGATTGCCATCTGGATGTTTTCATGCTGATGTAGGGTTTTCTCTAAGACATTTCTTGGTCGTGTGTTAAAAATGATGCTGATCTAACCTCCAAAATGGTTGCCTTGGTGGCCATCTTAAAAATAATCTTGTGGCTACTTTTCCCTGTTTATAGTTGTGCCATCTTGGGTTTCTTTTGTGAAAACAAAATATGTATACTATAGAAGGTCCTGGATGGCAGTTGTGATTATCTGATTTGCAACATTGTAACCATAGTGACCATGTCAACATCTTGTCATTACTCCATTTGAGGGAATGGTGCAGATACGTTAAGCAGCATTACTTTGCTATGGCTAACAAGTTTGAAAACCAAACCTACATGACCTTGTGGTCAAGTCAAAGGTCACCACTTGCATTTTTGTATTTTATTTAGCTTATTATCACTGACTTGTGCACATGCCAATGAATTTTGACCAGACTTTGTATTTTTTAGTTTATCAATAAACAATAGCCAGTACTCCATCATTGATTTCAAGGTAAGGCACCTCAATGGCGCTTCTTATGTGCTGGCTAGTGATCATGATAACACTGGATTTTTATCAAACCCATTTTTTGGGATAAAAATGAAGAATACATTGGATGATGCAAATTTAATTTTTAGTTGTTTTTTTTTTCTTTCAAACTAATATTTTTGATTAAACTAAATTTAGCAGTATCTAAGATGAGACTTTCTGGGTCTGAACTTTTCTTGTTAAAGGAAGAAAATATTTTTGCTACAAAATCAGGTATGTTTCTCATGAACATGTGAGATAATTTAAATACTCAGCAATTAAACAGTATAGAAAAAGGAAAGAAACTGAGTTGTGAATTCCTACAAATTCTTTTCTCCTAGTAGAGCATGTCCTGTGAGTATCTGATACCTTTTTTGTTGTAACATCATTTGGTGGAATGTAAAAGAAACTCTGCTAAGATGCAATTTCTGTGGCTTATTATTTATTTTTATTTTTGGCATCCAATATTTTTATTTTATTTTTTAGAATAAAGTGTGCCACTCACATATACTATATTGTACTCGTAACATATGTGCAATGTTAATTTAGAAAAAAATTTAATGAAGTGAAATGGTTGTGAAAAACGGGGGAAAATAAGATTTGTATACAATGGAATTTGGATGATTTTTTTTTTTATTAAAGGGTTACTTAAGATTACAGATTTGCTAATTATAAGACCATTATGCAGAGTTATACTTTTCTTCCAAGGAGAACAAAAGGCATATATTATATTTTTTTTGTAAATAATAACAGCTGATTGTGTGAACAGAAATGTGTAAATATATCTATATCATGTATACCTTTCTAGTAGAAAGTGCTCTATTTTTCCTTTTCAACTTAATAATTGGACAAGCACATGTGATGTGAATGAAGTTAAATTGTTGAGGTGGGGAGGGGGATTATTGCATGTTGAGTACATGAGGACCATCAGTAGTTGGGAATTTATTCAGTTGGGGATTTTGAGGTTTTGAGTCAAAACGTTTGAAGGGATCTTGACTTTGATAAAAGTCATGATTTATAGAAATTAGAATCTCAAGCTTTCTCATGTTATTAATGTTAGACTTGCTCAGTAATTAGTTGTATTTTTTTCAAGATCCTTAATTTAATTGATATTCATGATTCATAAGATAAATGCATTGGGACCATGTCATCATTTTTATCATAAGCATATGTAAGGAGACCCTTGGTTGCAAAATGTCTAAATGAAAGTGCAAAAGTGGAAAACAAACGAAAGAAAATTCCATATATATACAGCAAAAGCTAGGTAACTCTAATATCAGTCACTCAAATGCATAGCATTACTCAAAGAACTTCAGTCCAACTATAGATCATTCCACAGTGCTAAAAAGTGCTGAAAATCTAGGAATGACCATCAGCAGAAACCCAAACTTTGGGTCTGAAATGCTTTATGATTTTGAGGGCAAGTGAATTTGTATTTATTTCACTTGTCATTAATGATCAGAACGATTTATATTTATTATAGGTATAAAAAATTTACTAGGGGTCTATACAACATTTTAAACATGTCCATGTGATTATCATATAGGTTTTAATGGTCTTATCAGGAAATTGCATCTTGGAATGGGAACTGTGGTAGCTCAGTTGTTAGACTGGCAGACTCGTTATCCAAGGATTGCGAGGCTCACTTTGTCCTTTGAAAAAACTGTTAGGTCCCATTTCAACAGTATGATATAGCCAGTAATGTATGAACAGCGCCATTAAAACAATTCCCCAATAAAACCCAACAGTGGTGTTCCATATTGTAAATATTTCTTGTTATATCCTTCAATTGTGTACCTTCCATTTTGTAAATAAACAGTAATAAACACATTTTTTTAAGAACTTGTGTTACTCATTTTGTTCCTGCTGGATAAGCAAATAAGGTAGATATTGTGCCTGTCTGACTGTCTGTCTCTCTGTTGATGTGCAACTTAGTTAACACGTCAGTTTCCATGCTGTAAAATCACAAAAATAATGAAAATAAATATGCACAGAAAATAAGCAGAAATGGGTCTTGAGGCATTTTTGTGGAGGAAAAAAGCCTCCCCCTTTGACTGTGCATATAAAATAAAAGCAACGTCTAGACAGATTTCATCATCAGATGATTTATTTTTCCTAATAAAGTGGTGTATTTATTGCTGTCTTTCAATTTGTTTCTGTCTTGGAGTTTGTTCATTACTTTAATTGAGAAATACCATCTATACTAGCTAATAAGTCGAGTTCAGCTTCATTTTGCACAGACCCAAATCTGATGTTGCATATCTGGGTATATGCAGTTTGTTGGAAGTAATTGGCTGAACAAACAAGACAAACCCTGATCTGTTGACTTATGATGTAATGGCAGATCAGGGTCTGTGTTGTTTGCAGTTGGATTTGACTCTCAAATGAGTATAGATGCTATTAGAATGCTGTTCTTTCAGGTTATGAAAATAAAAATAAAAATTTAACAAATACCATATGTATTCACATACAAGTCACTTCCTACTGCAAACTGCATTGACCTAGATCTTCCATTGCATAATGTGCCTGCAGATCAAGGTATATGAAGTTTGTGATGAGTAATCTGTAGAACAGACTGAAGAGCATGATCTTCCTGCACATTGTGTGACTGTAGATCAGCTTCTACGTTGTTTGCAGGTAGCAGCAGTAGAGCTGAACAGACCACTTGCCTGAGACATTAAAGTTTTTGCTTGAGACATTTAAGTTTTTGTCTTAATAATGAAAACTTCTTTAATTGACCAGATTTTTTCTGATTTTTTCACAATCTGGTCACTACGTGTTGGTCGTTCAGTAGGTCTACTGCTGCTATGAATTAAACAGCCATTATAGATATTATCAATAATGAGTATTGGAGAACCACACTCAGCTAAATTAGCTCGAGAGCGACTAGAGGCAATTAAAAAATATCTACCTGTTCGTGATTCTGTTAAGCAACAACTACAATCACATCAGGAATCTCGATTTGAATTTGAGGAGGATACAAAACAGTTATTTAAACCTATCACTGAGACCACTAAAGGTATTCAACCTGTGTTAGAGAAAACCGCTGCAGCTACAACTGCAACACAGAAGGTTATTGGAGCATTACCAAACCAAATTAAGGAAGCTATAGAGTCTGTCGATAAAACACGCGCTGAAATTCAAGATGTTAAAAATATTGTAGAGGATCTGTCTAAACCAGAATTAAAAACTCTGTATTTTAATCAACAAGGCTATACAGAAGTTATAACTGATCCTGTTAAAGTTGCTGCGGCGGGATATCAGATTCGGTATCGGCTTCTAAAGCCAGAATTTTATAACACTCTAGAAAACGAGTGGAATGCTAGGGTATTTCGGGAGTACAAGGGTATTCCAAAAATTAGTAAAAAATATAAAGAAGAATATAATGATTTTGTTAATGAAGTTGATAAAATGAAAAAAAGTGTTGAAACACCAGTTACACTATCAAAAAAGCAGAAATCTCGACGGCGGAGACAACCATCACCACTACAATTTGAATTATCACCAATATCATCACCACATCTCAAATTTCCATCACCAGAGCAACCAATACCAAGACTACAAACACTACAACAACAACAAGAAGAAATAAAACGATTACAACAACAACAACAAGAAATAAAACGATTGAGATCACCACGACAAACAGAGGAAGAATATCAAGATCCTGGCGCAACTGGAAGTGGTTTAGGAAGTGGTCTTATTACTTGCCCCAATAACGTTCTTGCTGATGTCGATCAATTAGAAATTCTCATTGGAGGAAAACGAGCTGGTAATAATTCCCCAGAAATCATTAATGAAGTAGCTGATATTTGTAAACGATTATTTACAGGTGGTATCATGGATATTAATGTATATCGGTCCCTCATTAATGAAATCGCCGACGATTATTACAGTGATTAGATACAATTAGTGATAAAAACAGTTAATAATAAAATGATCGTGCATGGTACTCAACGTGGACCTACCATGGTCAGGGTAATAAACTCTCGATTACCGGTATACAAAATGACCTACGGAGATGGATTAGGTGATGTTATTCAGGGTCTGTTTAGAAGAATAGCCCCAAAAGCAATACCGATTGCAAAGCAGCTGGGAATGAAAGCTATTGATGTTGTTCGTGAAAAAGGTATAGGCGCTGTTGGTAATCTCGCTAGCAAAGCGTTTTCAGCAATTAAAGATAGACTATCACGATTAATACGCAGACCACATGCGACCCGACTTCAACCTGTGAAATTACCTAGCACTGAAGTGATGCCAGCAAATGTCAGTAAAATAATAAATCAAGCAGCTAATCAAAAACTAGCGGAGTTAGCTGATATCCCGATGTCGGAAAAGGAAAAAAATATAACCGCTAGTCTGATAGCAGGTAGTGGTCTTCGTGTTAGACGAAGACGATAATAATAAAGATGTTTAAGCGCGTATCTGACCCCGCGTTTGACATGGATGCACCAGTTCTCAAAGATGAGTCTGTGCGCGATTATCAATATTATTCTTACGACGCACGAATTCCAGATCAGCGTGGACGAATCGAACTACAGGTTCAGGATACAAGTAAATATTTCTTACCCGCTGAAGCATTTATCGAAGTTGAAGGTGAAATTATAAAGACAGATAATACCGAATACGCCGCTGGGGATATAACTGGTTTTGTTAATAATGGTATTATGGCGTTATTTGATAGCGCTACGTACATGATTGACGGAAAAATATTGAATCAATCCAGAAAGACGTTGATGTTGCTACAACAATACTTGGTCTTGCGAGATACAGCGACGATTACTCAAGATCAGCTGGTCCATCAATGATGTTCTCAAAAGATACTTCTGACCACCCTGACAGTAGGCAACACAATTTAGTACAAACACCACAGAATACTGCAGTCAATCCACAACCAGCTGGAATGATAGCCCGGCCTGCTGCTGATTTTCCGTTATTGCACAGTGTTAATTCAGAATTCAACTTAGGATTTACAGCACGTCGATCAATGTTGAAAGGTAATAGGAAATCATTTTCTTGTGTGATTCCACTGTCACACATCTTTGGATTCTGTAGAAATGTTAGAAAAGTTATTTTTGGAGCTAAACACACAGTTGTACTTGTGCGAAAAGGCGATGATAATGATGCAATGTGGCACGTTGAGGGAGTTGATGATAATGCAACTGCGGCACTTCATGGTAAAGTAATACTGACCAAACTTTCCCTGTGGATGCCAGTGATGACTCCAACAATATCTGAAGAAGATCGGTTACTATCTTTTATGAGTCAAGGTGGTAAATCAACGTTATCATGGTTAACGATGACCACATATGCTATCCAGAGTAATATTAATGGTTTATTCACATGGCAAATAGCTTCTCAGCAAGGTGTTTCTGCACCGCGACATATATTTATTGCGCTTCAAAATACTGCACGAGTAAATAATCAAACACAAAGTATAATGATATTTGATAAACTTGGTGTTTCTGAGGTTTCATTAAGGATTAATGGACATCAAGAACCATCCGAGGATATATTACTGAATTTCGATCAAAATCATGTAGCACGTGCATATCATCGTCTTATGTCGTTCTTGGGTCGTGATCAAAACATTGATACTGGTTTACAAATATCGCAGCTAGATTTTACATCGCTGTATCCGATTTATTACTTTTCACTAGAACATTTAGATTTAACCAGACAATCTGTTGTAGATATACACTTTCGAGCTCGTGTGATTCGAGGAGTTATTGCTAATTACAGAGCAATAGCCGTTATACTCAGCGATAAATCGATGTTACTCGAAGGTGTTGGTGGATGAATGAGAGTTATTGATGCTCCAGTAGAAAACATGTAATTAGATCGTTCATAATAATTATAATGTCATATCATCACGTTAGTGTGAGTCTGACTCCTGGTCAGATTAAAAGGCTACAATCAGCATCAAAAAATAAATGTGGAATAAAAATATCGCTAAAGCGAGAACAAATGACCGGTGCAAATAAACTATCGTTGACCGAGCGTCAGTTCAAAAACTTCAATGATGCTAAAAAATCAAATAAAGGCGTTAAACTTAATCTTTCTGCGGGCGCCATCAAAAACATCGCTAAAACGGGTGGTATATTTCCGCTTCTTGCAGCAATACCAGCATTAATAGCAGCTGCAGCCCCAGCTGTTGCAAAAGCAGCTGCATTAGGTGCTGTTGGAACAGCTGCTGGAATGGCATTAAAGAAAGCAACAGGAAAGGGAATCAAAAAAGGGAAGAGGTTTAAGATTACCAGGGACTCCACATTCATGGTACGGAAAGGGTCTAAGATTACCAGGGACAGTTTACTAATATCACCTATGTCCAATTTTGATTTACTTAATGCTGCTAAGCAATTAAAAATAAAAAAATTCAGAGGTGTTTTTATGCGCGATCAATTACCTACCGTTGCAATGCAACATGAAACCGGTATCATTAATCTCGATAAAAACTCTGGCCCAGGCACGCATTGGGTCGCATATGCAATTGATCCACGTGGAATTATTTATTTCGACTCGTATGGATTAGCACCACCAAAAGAATTTTTAAAGTACGTTACCGGCGATATTCCAATCTGGTATTCAACGCTACCAAC
>JAECUM010043207.1:0-25079 GCA_016617855.1 Megalonaias nervosa
GCCGATTATTTTTTGGTGGAAACGATATCAATACAAGGGTTATTTTATTATAAAGGAAGCCAACTGGATTCTTTTAATTCTGTCAATTTTTTTTTTTTAATATATGAGGACGGACGAGAAAAGGAAGCTAACTTTGGTTCCTTTTCACCGGTATTCATGGGAATTTAGAAAATAAACTGAAACAATGGAACAATTTTTAAAGTGACACAATATAGTGTTTCATGGATGTACATCGATGACCCAGCATCACCCAAAAGATTTGGAAAAAATAAAATCATTTGATGAATTTGTGAAGGCCAGAAGAGAAGAAGATGATTTCACCGACAATATGATCATTAACATGGATGAAATTCTAGTGTACTTTGATCTCATTCCTGGACGGACAGATGATAAGATGGGGTTTAAAAGTGCGAGAATTAGCATGACTGATGCAGAGTTTTAAAAATCTGACTTTAGTCCTTGCAGTTTCCACTTCAGGTGATGTGTTGCTAATGATAATTTTTCATAGCAAGTTAAAAAAAATATTCATGCACCTAAAGAATGGATCATATGTGTGCAGGAGAAGGGTTGTGTTGACAAGATTATGCTGCAGTGGATTAAAGAGTTTTATCTCAAGTACATAGTTTTATATTTTATAAAATAAAATTTCAATTAGAGTGCATTTTCCAACATGTAATTTTTGAATGATTTACAAGATGTCCCATAACTTACAACTTGAAAAAAACAATGTATCCCAGAACATACAGTGCCCCCAAAAATTACTTTGAAAATTAATTTATGGTGTCCCAACAAATACAGTGTCCAAACATATATAGTAAATATTGTTCATGCAGCAAAATCAGCCTAGTACAGTACTAAGATCACTGAATGTCCCAGCTGCAAATACTCTTTGAGATTTTGAGCAAGCTAATGTCATGGAATAAAAGGACACCACTTCCAGTGACCTGCCTTCCGGTCGACCTTCTGGACCTGTTTGCAAATTTCTTCTGTGAGAAAGTTCAGTCTATCAGAAATAAGCTTGACAACACAAGTTCAATTGACTCATTGTCACCATACAGTTGTCATCAAGAATATATATTGTAGCCTTTAACATCATTTGAACCAGTCTCAATACATTCGGTACATACAATTGTGATGATGAATGCCCCAAAGTCATGTGAACTTGATCCTATTCCAACATCACTGCTGCTGCTGCTTTGAGTGCTTAGATTTAATATTGCCTTCACTAACCAATGTTATCAATACATCTCTCACATCCAAGGAATTCACATCATTTTTCAAAACTGCCATTGTAAAGCTTCTTTGAAGAAACCAACAATTGACCCTAATGAGTTAAATAATGATTTAAAAATTACTTCCCTGTTTCTAACCTCTCATTCATTTAAAAAAATCTTAGAAAAAGTTGTTCTATCCCTACTTGTATCTCCTCTGAATTCAGATAATCTTTTTAGCAATGTACAGACTGCATATCACCCACACCATAGTACTAAAACTACTCTTCTGAAAGTAGTTAACAACCTTCTTTCTGCATTGGGTAGTGGAAAGATTAGTCCTCACCCACCTTGACTTGTCTGCAGCAATTGACACAATAGACCATGATATATTACTTCACCATGCCCAGCATATATTAGGTATTCATGATATGGACTTAATATGGTTCAAGTCGTACTTAGTCAACAGGACACAAATTGTGTTCATAAATGGAAAATACTCCAGTCCAGTTGATCTATGTTTTAGTTTTCCACTAGGCTCTGTTCTCATCACCATTCTCTTCATTCTATACACTCAGTTGCTCTCAAGTGTCATTGATTGACATCCAGTGTCCACCAATTATATGCTGATGACACAAAAGATATACAAACCTAGCTGCCCAGCTAAAGTTGAGGATATTATCCAAGGCATAGAAGTGCATTTCTGATGTGAAATCATGGATGATATGTAACAATCTGCAGATGAATGGTGATAAAACTGAAACCATCCTGATCTCCACACTAAGACTTTCCCATTCATATTCTTTACCTCAAACAATAAGTATCAGCAATGCTAACATTAAATTTACACAGTCAGTACAAAGCCTAGGTGTCACTCTCGTCAGTACACTTTCATTACACCAACATGTAATGAACGTATGCAAGGCTTCATAGTTGGATCTAAGACGTATCAGTTCCATTCACAATTTTCTTTGGTTGATGCCGCTAAACACTTGTATGTTCCTTAGTACAGTCAAGACTGAACTGCTGTAATTTACTTCTGGTTCGTCTCACTATCTATGACAGAACTTCAGAAAGTTCAAAACACAGCTATTCAGTTTATCCCTACAGTCCGAAGAAATGAGCACACCTCCCCACTGCTCTGTAACCTGTACTAGCTACTCATTGGATCAGGGGTCTCAAACATGCGGCCCGCCAAGCCGTATCCTGTGGCTCACAAAATGATTGGCGTCATAGAGTGTCATGAGAGGTAACAAAGGTGGTGCAGCCCACAGACCATCGAAGATGCCCTCAGGGTGGTTTGAGTTTGAGACCCCAGCATTAGATCCAGAATCAAACAAAATCTGTTCACTATGCTACATTTCATTGACTGGCTCCAGTCCAATATACCGATATGACCTCACTCGTGTATGCCCCATCAAGAAATTTATGATCCATTTCTGACACTCACATTCTCCCTGTTCCCACTATTAAAACTAAGTTATACAGTCACCATTCTTTTGCATACAATGGCCTAGCTACGTGGAACAAATTGCCCATAAATCTTAGACACAAGGACACTGTGATCTCATTCATGGGTGCTCATAAAATGCACCTTTCTCGACTACAAGAACAGGTTTGAAGACTTGATAATGTTTACATCCTTAATTATTGTCAGCATGTTTTTTTTGTTTCATAACTTCATGCTGTTTGTATTTTTAATCTTGTCATTGTATATGTTTTTATGCATTATCTAAGGCTTTGAAACACTTAAAGCTTCTAAAAATTAATTGCTGTACTAAATCCACATTATTATTATTATTATTATTATTATTATTATTATTATTATTATTATTATTTGATACATAATGCAGTTCATATGTATTGGTTTTTGCATTGCTAAAACATCTTGTGCATGTCAGGGACATCCATCTCTCATCAGCAATGCAATTTATAGTCTGTACACAGAAAAATGTTTTAGGATCAAAAGTTAAATTTGCATTTTTTTTTAAGGACATAACAGAATACAGTTTCTGTAAAGTTCATAAATTCCAACTGTATCAGAGAATGGTGTTTGTTCTTTGCCAGATCTGTGAAGAAAAGTTACAGCTGGTTTGCCTTTTGTACAATGAAGGAACCTCTTATAGGATCTGAAAGTCATGGTTGAGATCACTAAGATCCCTTTATCATTACTGTCCAGAGTTGGTTATGCATTGCTAGCGCCAACATACAGGACTGTTCAACATGGGGCAGGTGTATAATGTTCCATTTATTATTTATGCTTTTCTTGTTCTGGTTTCATGACAAAGGACATTTAGATTCCTGAATAGGGGTAGGAGTTCTATTGTTTCCACAGAAAGATCATTGTTCTTTGGGTCTTTGTGGCTTCTAGCAACCACAGAATCCACAAAAACTGGTAGCCCACCTAAAATAGTGAGTTGACAGTGAAGAAAGGAAGGGTAAGAAGACTTTAATCATGTAGTCAAAGCTGTAAAATCCCAAACTTTGCCAAAGAAAATGGGTCATAAAGAAAGGATATTAAAAGTTTACAAATTACGAAATTGGTACAGAAAAGAACTGGTAAATCAGGTATATTATGTCCTTGCAAGTTATGGGTAATGATCCACTATGCTGTTTTATCACCTGTGGCTGTCTGTGATGAGATTTCTTTTTTACGAGTATACATTAAACAAAAATACATCAGTAAAATAATGAAACTATCTTCTACACATCAGTGTTAGTACTTTTTCAATCAATAAGTAAATGACTGTTTGAAATAGAAACTAAGATTGCCTCATTGAGATAGCATGAAAAGCCATGTTGGACCACAGTGGCAAGAAAATTTTACTTGTGCTTGCAATGATTGTTTAATCAGGTTCCTGAGAAAAGAGGAAATCTTAGCACAGGCAGTCATAGGTGATAAAGAAGTGTAGCATATTATTGCCTGTAGCTTGCAACAATGGATACAGAGTATGATAGATAACAGGACAGATACTGGGGTGACTATGTAGACATTAAATGTGTCTTATTGAAGGGAATGTCACAACAGTACAATCAGTTATTCAGGTCAAACATGGAGAAATTGACACTTACACTGCATAACTTTACCAAAAATATGCCCTGTTTTATTTTGACATATATCCAAAAATGTGCAGCATTTGGCCATACACTTACATGGTAATTCACTCTTTTTAAAACTCCAATACCACATTGCCTATTGAAATCAAATTTGTGTTCTGGGTGTATATTGAGATGAACGTGTATTGCACATCAAAACTAGGTTATTGTGACATCCTTTTCCAGGATTTATAAAACATTTGTTGACATAAATAGTGTATAGGCTTCCAACTTTTTCTAACCTGTTGCTGCCAGACTTACACTAAGAATGCATCTTGGGATGAACATGTGTCATGTACCAAAAGTGGGTAGATATAACCTACTTTACAGCATTTATTCATAATAGCTTGAAATGCATCTTCATTCTTCATTATAGTTTAACTTTATACTAGTACACCTATTGACATCAAAACTGCAGTGTGTGCATCTTCAGATGTACCAAAAGAAAAACTGGTCATTATTACCTGCTTTTCATACATTTTATTGAAAATTCCTTTAAAATTGTGTTCATTCTTCTTGTCCATGAACTAATGTACTTTTACACCTATTGACATCAAACTTACACTTTGGGTGAACTTTGGAATGAGCTTTTGTTGTGCACCAAACAGTTGAGCTACTGTGATCCACTTTTCACGATTTTTAATAATATTTGCTTACAGTTATTCGAGGCTTAAATTCCAGTACCTTTTCACCTATTTCTATAAAACTTGTGCGGAGAGTACATCTTAAAATGAAGCATTTCAAACATCAAATTGTGTAACTATGACATCTTTTCAGTGTTTTTTTTTAACATTCCTTGAAGAGAACATCTGTGCTTTAATTTCAACACCTTTTATCCATTTCCCATTAAATGTGCATTATAGGTAAATCTTGGGATTGTGTCACACCAAAACTATATATCTGTGATCTATGTCCTAGGATTAACTGGACAGTCTTAAAAATACTGACTCTTGCCACAGAAGCAGGGTTATCATGCAAGCTGTAGCACATTAACAACTCAACTTTTATGATCCTAATGTTTTGTTTTCCACATAATGAATGGTACATTTTTGTAAGGCAGAATGGTACATTTTTGTAAGGCAGAATGGTACATTTTTGTAAGGCAGAATGGTACATTTTTGTTAGGCACTCTGCTTATGTGCAAAGCTCACATCTACTTTGAATCACTCATTTCTTAAATAAATGGGGTGTTTGAGACAGAAGGAGGCTTTTAATGAAAGTAGAGATGTTACCATAGTAGGAGCATAAAAAAATTTAATACTGTACATACTTGCTTTGAAGTCAAGTCCAACTGTAGCCTGCACAGACCCAGATCTGCAATTCATAATGCACTGCCAGTTCTAGATCTATGGAGTTTGTTAAGAGTGATCAGTAGAACAAGCAACATAAGCCCTCTTCTGTGAGTGTATTAAGTGACAGGAGATCAGAATTGATATTGTTTGCAGTTGGACTAAACTTTAGAAGTGAGAAAAGAATGTGGTGAGAAAATTTAACAAGTAAGGTGAGAAAAAGGCACTGAAAGGATAAACCAATAATTTTAACCCAGACCAAAAGTGTTGCAGTTGTTAAAGGAAATGTTTATGGATTTCAGTTCTGTCACAAGTCCTTCAAAAGAGCATCCCATCTGAAGGATCATCTGCAAACCCACACCAATGAGACTCCCAAGAAAAACAAGCCGACACCTCATCAGTGTCCCCAGTGTGAGAAGGCCTTCCAGAAACCCAGTCAGCTTGAGCGACACATTAGGATTCATACTGGTCAGTATACATGTCATAATTATTGATAATGCTGGCTGATGATAGTGATGAAGGCAATTTATTGTTAAAGTTAGGAAGTATATCACATTATTGGACCTGGGAAAGTGCTAATGGAGATATCAGTAAGCGATTTTGAACTTGAAACTGGTGTAAAATAATAGACCAATTTACATGCTGGATGGACAAAAACAGGCAGCATGCCAGCCAACCCCTCATCTCAGTTGTATTTTGAAATTAAATGTAGAAAAGGCAGACTCACAAGCCCAAATAAAACAGGGACAATTTAAAATTAAATTAATATGCAATTTTTTTTCTTTTCTCGTCACAATTTATCCCTGCAGGATTGTGTGCTACAAAACAATATATCCCTAGCATACGGTTTAAGATAAATTTAATAAATGAAAACCTAAAATGGAATTAAAAAGTAAAGCTATTTATGTGATCAAAGTACCTCTGAACGAGTAGACTATGGTATTAATGGACTTAAAATCCTAATACAGTAAATTGGTGTAGTAGTCAGTAAGATACTAATTAAGGAAAGTTAAACTTTGGCAGAGCTTAGTGAAATATTTTATTTTAGAGCTATAAATACCTGTGAGCTATTGAAAATTGTACATAACAGCCATAAAGAAGTTTTCAAACTTGTTCCAGCTGGTTTTCAGCACAGAACATTGTTCATACTTGGGTAAGGAGCAGATTAAGTTCAGAAACAAGCAACAAATTCATGCTTATTCAACTAGAGGCAGCATCTTTTGAAGATTTTGATTGTAATAGGGCTCTGTCAGAGTGGAGCATGATAAAAGAGAGATGTTTTTTTATGTTTTAGGTAAATATTGAATTATGACCATTTCCTCCACCTCCTTTTTATTCTACTCCTACCATATTTGGGGGGGGGGAGCTCCCCCCCAGTAGATAAAATCCTGGCAGCATATCTGCTAAAGCTCCCTATACATGTCACATTTACTCCTTGATAAATATTAAATCTGTGTCACATTGTAACTATTGTTTACTGGCCATATTTAAGAAAGAAATAATGCTTACAAACCACAATAGTTCTGTTCTTTGATTGTCTATATAAAACAGCTACTTTCATGGTGCATCATTGTGTAGATTTTTCCATGACTCAACTGGAGATACATACAAGAGATTTGTAACTTATTCATCTACTCTTTCATGGTTATGTCCAAGCAGTGCAAATACCATATTGCACAGGTATCTTTATATACATATGTAGTTTTAAAAAAACTGATTCAGCTACCTGCAAATATTCACTATTCAGTAACTTTCGATCCAGTGTATTTTATTTTCATATATTTTTTTGTTCATGATCGAACTGAAATTTAATTTTCAGAATTAAATCATTGTTTATGTTCGTGTCTCATGTTCATTTAGATGACATCTCATATGATACAGTTAATATATCAAATTTGCAATTTATTTCTTCTTTTGCAAAATACGTTTTTTTAAATATATTTTTCATCATAAATGACAATGTTTGATACTTGTGACTATACAGAGGTCAATCCTCCATTGATTCTGCATGGCATTTTCATGGTAATTAACACAGACTAAAGCTTTGATATGCTAAACATAATTAGTGTGTTGTCTCTGTAAATTTGCCATTTATTGACAGTTATTTGGAATAAAGCTTGGTTCTATATTTTATTTCTCATCTTAAATGACATTGTTTGATACCTGTGACAATATAGTGGTCAAAAATTCATTGAATTGGAAAGAGCATGGTTCTTTATTTTAATTCTCATCTTAAATCACAGTATTTCATACTTGTTTGTTATTATGCACTGATCAGTGCTTCATTGACTTGATGTCATGTTTACCAAGGTAATCCATGCTGATTAAAGCTTTAATGTGCCATATATAAGTAATGGCAAAAAAGCACCAGCAGATAGTCAAGTACTATTTTATTGTAAACCAATCAAATGTTATGTAACAAATGACACAGTCCAGAATGATGGACAGACATATTTCACAATGAAAATGGAGTGAAGTCATCAATGTTTTGAAATATAGATAGATAGATAGATAGATAGATAGATAGATAGATAGCAGAACTAAGTTTTTCACTTCAATTTGGGGTTGATAATCAGGGTGTGCATTATACTTAACAAAATATGATACATGACTGGTGTCCTGCAAATCCTTCCTCACTCTTGTTTATTATTGAAGCCGTCTGTTATATGTTACTCATGTTTCATTATTACTGCACTATTTCCCCATGCATAATGTGCACTCATCTGCAAAGAGCGTAGACCTTTGTCTGTCGTGATATAATTTACTGGCAAATCTGCATGGTTACTTTTAATTCAGAAGTAAACCAAACAGCTTGGACCTATTTTCGTCTTCACAGAATGCACTGGGAAAAAACATGAAATGACTTCTCCTGAACTGTCCATTGGAATTTGACCAAGCTTGAATGAAGCTACCTAGCATGCAGACCCTTCAAGATGATTCAGCATACAATATGCTGACTTTACTAAAAATGAAAATATCTTGTAATGTCTTCTTTAACTGAAAACATTGCATAGAATTTGATCAGTCTGTGTGACTCTTAATGTGTGGGTTTTTTTAAAAAATTTTAACGTAACTTTAACAGTATTAGTCATATCGTTACAATGTCTGCAGTGTGGCAGTTTATTGTGATGTCTAGTACTGTGGCATTGTGCCACAGACATTTAGCATTATGTCCCACCCAGTCACATTATCCTGACACCAGGCTGACCAGTCCTAACATTAACCTCTTGATGAGCGCCAAGCGAGGCAGCTGCTAGTTCCATTTTTTATAAGTCTTTGGTATGACTCGGCCTGCATTCGAACATGCAACCTCCCACATCTTAGGCAAATACTCTAACCACTTATGCCACCAGAGTGGTCTGACCAATCTTAATAGAAGGCATCCTATTATGAAGACCTTTAAAATTACAAATGATGCTGATATATCATCAAATATGTCCACCATTACTAAAAATCGAAAATCATTTAAGCATCTTTAGAAAATGTGCTAAACTGAGTTTGTCCAAATTTAATAGAAATCATCCTGGCATAGAGGCCTTTGTATTTGTACATATAATGCTATTCCACCCCTGTAAGAGAAGTATTTGCACAACTTTATCTCAAAACAATAATGAACAGAATTTGACAAACTTTGACACTAAATGTTCTAGTTAAGGGCCTTCCTTATGGAGAAATGATGCTGAGCTGCCATCATATATGGATGAAGAGAGAAATGTTTGAGAAACCTTAAACAATTGTTTTCATAACATGTACAGTCAAATGCACTGGAAGAAATTCAGAGCATTCTAGGGACCCAAATTCTTGTTCAACAGCTCTTGCATTTGACAATTAGGCAGATGTCTTCCAGGTGAGCAGTCTCAGGCCACTTGTGCTGATTGTTTTCTGGGAGGGGGTTGTTTTTAGGTTTCAAATTCTAATCTTAGTCACAGGTTCCATAGCGCAACATGTCATATCCAAAACACATTGTAATAAAGTCATAACAAGGGAGAGCTGTATTTCTTTTGTACTATTTTTCAGGCATTTAAAATGTTAAGAAAGCTCTTTAAAATGTTGAGAAAGTTTCATCATAATGGATTAATCTTTTTCAGGAGAGAGACCATTTGTTTGTGATATTTGTCAGAAGGCATTTAACCAGAAAAATGCCTTACAGATCCATCTTAAAAAACACAGCGGAGAAAAGGACCACAGATGTTCCTACTGTGATATGGCCTTCACTCAGAAGGGCAATCTGAAAACTCACATAAAAAGGGCACATCATCTTGAAATGGTTCAGTCCATGAATCTACCCAAGACCTTTGTCACGCCCACTACAGTTGAGGAAAGTGTAGGAGTAAATGAAAGTGATGGATCTGCTGAACAAAATGTAGTGGTAGCTGAAGGACTTGTCAGTTATGAGGAAGTGGCCGAATTATTCAACCAGTGAAGAACTTCGGTTGGTTTCTTTTTACAGTTTTTGCTGTGATAAAATATTCAGAGCAGAGTTTGGCCAAGTCTAATTGATTAGTGTTGGAAAATGACAGCTAGTATAAAGTTTAAAACAGTATGTAACATGGAGAAACTCCACAAGAACTCATCTGCTTACTCAGATAACAAATGTTCCACAAAAATGATTAACTTGTCTGCCAAACCAGACCAGGTAAGTCGGCACCAAAGTATTAAAGATTAAGCTGAAACTTACCTGGTGTACATTTCCACCAAGACAGTGTAATCCCTGACTGACAGCTCTCTGCATTGTTGAGATGGTGTTTAAGGATCTGGAATTTACTTTGTGGATATATTTTGTTCTGTTTGTTTATATATTATTTTCTTTCAAGCATCTATGTTTGTATCAATAATGCATGAAAACAGTGTTACTTTTTTTTAAGCTCAACTGGTAATAGATCAAAGGAGCTTATGAGATGGTGTGTCGTCTCTTGTCCGACGTCAGTCCATCAGATAGCAAAAGTTATCACTACTCCGCCTAAACTACTTGAATGATTGCCAAGAAACTTTACACACACATTGATCCCAAGGCGTAGATGGTCCTAAATCAAAATGGTGTTTTTTAAACATACAGATAATCTTGTTATTGCTACACCACTGGGATGGATAGTCATATCAACCTGGGGTTTTCACTATAAGGTTTATTATCACATCCACTTGGTCCTAAATGAAAATGATGTTGATCTGACATTCACTATGGTTTCTATGGCTATTATCTTCAAAATCTTGTTATTGCTCCTCCTCAGTAGTCAGTTATATTGACATGGGGTCTCACCCAAACACTTCTTATGATGTCCAGTTTGTTCTAAATGAAAATGGTGCTGTTCTGACCTTGAATATGGCTGCCATATTGGCCATTTTGAAAAAATATTTTTATATGTACTCCTCACAGATGTATGGTCATATTGATGTGATGTTTTCATCAAAGTATCTTTTATCATGTTTACTTGGTCCTAAATGAAAATGGTGCCAATCTAATATAGCAATCATGTCAGCCAGCTTGAAAATCTTGTTATCACTACTCATCCTGAATTGATAATCATATTCACCTTGGGTTTTCATCAAAAGACTTCTTATAATGTCAAGTTTGGCCTAAATGAAAATGGTACCAATCTTGCATAGGTTTCCCACACTACCAGGATATTAGGAAAAAATAGTGAAAATGAATAGTTTTTTCCGAATGAGAAAAGCCCTTTAATTTTGCATATATTGGTCAAAGACAGGGAAAAAGTGAGAACTTTCAACTGCCACTTGTCGTGGTAAAAATGCATAATTGAGTAATAATTTAACTGATGATGAGTTAATTTATTGAGTTCTTACCAGAATTTGCAGAGTTTACTAATCTTTTCAGTCAGTTGAGGTACAGTTGCTGTATGAATCATTTGAGTGTTTCCCCATAACATTGTTGTATAGCAAGTCCAAGTTCTCAGGCAGTCAGATTGGTCTTGTGGACTGGTTTTCCCATAGTCAACTTCATATTGGTATCTTTTCTTGCACAGAATGTGTGAAGACCTATATAGCATCACATAGAGCCAACATGTTGTCTGTGATGTGTGATCTCAACAAGTTTAAGAGAAAAATAATAATGCTTATCTTTTCCAGTTGCCGTTATGATATGTAAAGTTCATGCACAAGTGATAAATCTGCTTATTATTTGGAAGTTCTCACTGGGAACATGGTGATAATTATTGTCATCAGTAGTAACTTCCACTACTCACTCTCCAACTTGCCTTTGCGGTGAATCTTACTATCATACTTTGCTAAATATGAAGAAATCTACAGGCTGCTGCAGCAATGCAGTATCCCATGTTTTAGATGTACTTAACATTAAATATTCAATCCATGGACTACATTGAAAGGAGATGCTAGGGCACAAGCTGAATGTAATTGAATTTGAAGAAAAAAACGAAGTATTTCTTTTTATATATAGGTATAATTTGTAATGCTGTTAAAATTTACAATTACCCTTTTGCAAATAAAACTTTCTTCATATTTATACCAACATATGCAGTTCAGCAGAGTGAAGTTAACATTTGTATTCTGAAATTTAAATGAGTTATATGCAAATTTATATGACTGTCGATAGTTATACTTGTTGATATATCAGGTAGTTTAGTACAGGGCTGTGTGTCTAACTCGATATGGGAGAGTCATATAGAAACAGCTTTTAATTTTAATAATGCATATTTTCAAAAGTCAAAATGTTGTTGATTCCATTTAGTAAGGGTCACACATGAACCTTGAAAACAAAGTTTCGTCCAGGAAAAAACCTAGAATTTTTTCTTGAAAATGTGAGGGAACCCTGCTTAGATCCAAGATGGCTGCTTTGAAAGTTGATATTGCTCAAAAATGTCATAGAGGATTTCAACACTTAGCGGTTATAAAGTGTAAATGGTTTTGTCTTGAATTTGTAGAAATATTTGCCAGTAGAGCAACAGTCCTTCTAGGAACGTTTGTTTATCATAAATTTTGAAATGATTTAATTTATGTTTTGCATAGTGAAGAATAAATCTCTGTCCATCCATTGAATATTATTGTCATTGTAAATGAATTTATTTTTGTCTTTGTTCATATTTATTTGCACTGAAGTTATCTATGATGAATAAAGACTTTTATGATATAACACGTTTTTTTGTGTCAATTCTCAAAAAATTCTGTAACAAGCCGTGTTCTTGAGATTTTCTTCATAGTGATGTTATAGTCACAGTTTTTGCATTTAAATCTATATATCTTCAATTTTTCCATGTACTGTTGCAGGTCATACATCATTCAGAGTTGTTGTATACTCTGGTACAGAGAATAAAACATTGACCATCTTCTACAGATTGCAAAGCAACTCTAGCCTATAGATTTATAATGTCTATATATACATATGTCTGGTATCAACAGATATGTTTGGGTATGCATTTAGTTAGTTTCTCAGTTATTTTCCTGCTATACGTATGTCTAGTATTAACAGATATGTTTGGGTATGCCTTTAGTTAATTTCTCAGTTATTTTCCTTCTGAGTTATGTAACTTGTTCTGTAGGTGTGTCAAAATGAGTACTGAGTTATGTAACTTGTTCTGTAGGTGTGTCAAAATGAGTACTGAGTTATGTAACTTGTTCTGTAGGTGTGTCAAAATGAGTACTGAACCAAACAAAATTAGTCTACTTTAACCTATATTTCTGACTTCACAGACAAAGTTGGGTTTAACAGTTTTTATAAACACTAGCATGCAGTAATGTAACTTGTTATATATATGCATTGTGAGTACTAGACCAGATAAAAGTATGTCACTCTGACTTCTACATGCTTCATGAATTTGTACCAAATTTTCTGTTTAGTTCAGTTTCTCAAACTTTATAATTTCTTTTCCATCAGATCATTCTGCCATTGATGTTTTTATTCTTTTCACATAACACCATCAGTTTAGGTCAACAGTTTTCTGATAATTTCTATCCAGGTAAGCTTTGCTGTATTCTGATAACAAGTGTTAATGACTCTATGTTCTTAAACAAAGTAACATAAAAGAGCAAAAACCAACAGGTTTATCAGAATTCAACAGTTTATTTATTCTCCTAGAACATAAAATGAAAATTTAAAAGGAACTTACAGTATTTTCAATTAAATCCAAATAGTTTTAAAAGTTCTATCACAAGTCCAACAGTATAATGTTTTGAATTAATTGCAGTGGTGTTCCAAATGAATTCTAATCTTGAATGTGTAGATGTGCCAATAGTCTTAAATGTGCTAATGTGCTAACAATCTTGCTGTATCACTATGATATAATCCAGAATGTCCATAGATGAGTTCACAGTAATCCCAAAATAGTTAATTAGTCTGAAAAGCCAATGAGCACTTTGTAATTCAAGTGAATAATTTCAATAAATAAATCCTCTGAACACAACTAAAAGACTAATTCCACTACAGATTTTAAGATGGGAATGAATAATTTTCATGTAATTTTAATTTTAAAATCTAAGACACAATAAGAGGGCCAGAAGTTAATTTCCAGAACATTATAAGTTGTAAACAACATTAGATCTTTTTCTTAAATGTTAATGAAGAACATAACAAATATTTGGTAGACCAGGAATTTCCAGGGGTAGAACCAATGTCCTGAACTCAGATCCAAGTAAACATATTTACAAATATTATCTTAAGGTTTAGTCTACACTCATGGACAAAATTTAGCTATATAATATTTTGTTTAAAAATAACCCTTACAATTTACAATCATAGACAAAACTTAAGCACACAATATAGATATACCTAACACTAGCCTATTCAACTTGTACATCCTCTATAACAATACTTAAAATGTAAGACCCTACATTGAGATGCACTGCCCTGTGGTAATCATCTTTTTGACCTGTCCATCTATTCGTCCTTGTAACCAGCAATAGCTCTGCAACCCTTGCAAGTAATTGGATGTCATATGGTAGGCGAGTTGCCTAGTGAATGTTGATTTGCCTTTTTAGGTCCAATTTTGATGGAGTTGTTGACTTTTTCTCGTGAAGGGTTGTAGAATAGGCTCAATGAACCCTCCTACATGTCTTAAGAGGCAACTAATTGAGGCAGTATCTGCTGTGGCTCATTGATTAGAGTGTCAGACTAGGGACTAAACAGGTTTTTTTTAGTTCTTTTTGTACAGCATTGCAAATTACATCTGCATCTGTTTCTCATTGAATTTTCATGCCAGCTTCTCAAAATGCCACGTAAAGTACCAAATTTATTTTGTGCACAATTGACTTAAACTTATTTCATACTGACATACAGTGCAACACCATTCATTCACACATTCTGAAAAAAGACTGGTCTGTGTACATGTAATCCACCATGTTTGTCCTGAGTGCTTGAAGAATCCATTTTAGATACTGCAAAGAAATGAAAGAGAGGCAACATTATGGCTGAATAGGAAAGCTGCTCACTCTTTAATCAACAAATAGACTCTTCTGGTCATGGTGGCTTGAAAAACTTCATGTAAACAGTCTACCCAGTTTTAGCATGTATTTAATTAGATGTGTTATGCTCTATGTCTGTTTTGAATGGTGTTGAAATACTCTGCGTGTGAAACGAATTATTTTCTTTCAGCTAAATATAATGATGCTGACCTGAAAATATACTGAGCTACAGTTGCAGATATCATTTGTGATGTCATGCTGAACAAACTATAGACTAGTATGAATTCTACCATTAGATTAGTCCAATAAATCAACCCCCCAAAAATCTGTGTTGATACTGATGGACAGTATGTGGATCTGATGTCACCTGTTCTTTAAAGTGTGCAATATTGCTGCATACAAATCTTTCCATAACACGCCTGCATACACTTTAGACACTTACCAATATTTGGTAACAATAATATCTAGCACAAATTTCAAAATGGCCACAGGATGAAAGGTTGTGCTATTCCATGTGGATTTACAAGTTGCCAAACATATAGGATTTGCTCTGGAATATAATGTACACATTGCCAAAAGAACCCATCAGCTGATGTTAGCTCCACAGCTGCAAGAAATACTAGTAAGGAAATCAAATGTACACCGATGTCTGCAGACAAGATTGACTGCAGAATTTTGCAAGTTTTAATGTCTAGGCAATATCAGATACTAAACTGCCAGTCAATATCATCACGGGTGTGGGGGTGATTTAATGGCCTACCTTCAGATCAGCCCAGATAAACTACTATTGTGTTTAGTTGTGTAAGGCATTTGACACTAATTGTTTAGGTACCAAATAACATACCTCATGTTTTTGTGCTGTTCAGACCATGTCGTTCGAGTCTCAGACTCTGCTAACGTGGGTACGTGAGAATTACTGCCAGTAGCTTCTCATGGGTCGGTGGTTCTTTCCGGGGTTTTCCAGGGTTCTTCCTCCACCAGTTATACTGGCCGCCATGTATAGCCTTTCTTGTGCTGAAAACTGGCGTTAAACCCTACAACAACAACAACAACAACAAACCATGTCAAACCTTTTACAATCAATATTGCATCTCTACAACTGCAGATCCTTGTAACCAGTTTAGCTCATGAACCATTGAGCAAATTCTGATGCAGCATAATGCACTTTTTGTCTAATAGCCCATGATGTGCCTTTTTTTTGTGAGCTTTGACTAATCAACTGCATTTTAGATAGAGTTATGACCCAAAACAGCTAACATGATATCTTAACATGGGATGTCTCTTGTAACTAGCATGCTTTTGCAACACTTAAAGTAATTGGAGGCCATTTGGTAGGTGAATTGCCAATTACATGTAAATGTGCCATTAAGAGTGTCGTCTTTTCAGGTTAAATATTTTTTATTATTGCCCATTTTATAAACCTGCCATAAGGGCAGAATATATTATGTTATGATGTTGTCTGAATAGTAGCTTGAGTTGTCTGACATCTATTGTTACCAGACATTGTGATGGCTTGCACATGGGGTAAGGAACATCCCCATTGATTTTGGAGTCAAAAGGTCACAGATTAGTATCACTGTGACTGAAAGAATAACAATGATTTCTACACAATAACATTAGTTTACATATAACTGGACCCAAGAAGAACCTAATTGATGTTGTGGTCAAAAGGTGAAAGATCAAGGAACCTGGGACTGAAAGAAGAAAAATGGTTTTCACCAAATAACTCAGTTTTTCCATCATCTGCAGTTATAAACTGTAGATGGCTTGCACTAGAGACATAGAAGGACCCTATTACCAATAATTTAAAGTTCAAATGTCACTGACTGAAAGAAGACAAATGGTTTCTGGACAACAACTTGAGTTCTCCAACATCACAGTTACTTTACTGGTAGCACACTTTGTGGATGGCTTGCATTTGGGATAAGGAAGAGCCCTGTTTTTATGGTCAAAAGATTGAAGATCTAGGCCACTGTTGCTGTAAGAATCAAAATAATTTCCATACAAAACATTAGTTTACATCACATACATGGGACAAACTTTGTAGAAAGCTTGCACTTGTGCAGTAAGAGTCATTATTATTATTTATTATGAACCTGATTAATGATCATGATAAGTACCAATTTAAAAAGAGCTTTAAAACTTATGTAATCCCTTGAAACGAGATGGTTGATTAAAAAAATGATAGCATGTTAAATTGATAGGTTTCTGAACAAGAGTGATACCATTGTGCATGGTATAATGATAACCTTTATATACCAGTCACCTGTAGATTTACACAGACATCTGATGCAACAAGTTCCATTTAAACAAAACGTTTGTATATATACATCCAAATAATAATAAAAACCACATCATAAATTGTGTTGTCTGCCAGCCGCAGTTTTAATTTATGGAGTATGGTTGTTAAACCATTCTTTGAACTGGAATTGTCAAGACGTGTTGCCTACAGTTTGCAAGATATTCTTAACAACATAATCAACTACACTACAGTCATGTGATTATTCATATCTGAACAAAAATGGTAGTTAACAGATCAAGTAAAACCAGTCGATTAACTTGTACAAGATAGACTAAAGAGCGATAACTTTCAGTTCCTTCATTGTATGAAAGCACTCGAAGACATCACAAGATATTTCCATCACCAATCTTTTGATACAGGTATGGTTATGGTTCTGTTTACATTGGATCATTATTAGCAGGTACAGCTTAACCCCTGACTTAACACGATACAGTAGTTGCATTTCGATGAGTGGTCGTGTACCCCGCAATTTTTGGTTTCACTGCCTTTAATTTTCATTGAAAAATATGTAGTTCAGTTAACTTTAATGCCTTTCATTTTAGCCCGTTAGGAATTGCCTTTTTTGTTTTAGACAAATAATTTCATTATTTTTTAGTATTTACTACAAAAATTAAATTAAAAAAATAATGAAATAGTGTTAATGCGAAATTCGCTCAAGGCGAAATCGTCTGCGATTGCCTGTACTATACGATATAGTAGGTGATAGTGAATTTGTCCATACAAAATGAAAAGAAACTGCAATCTTTTCAGACCACTCAGTTATTTCTACTATTGTCCAGACTAGTACTGGCCCATAAGTTATGTGTTATTAATTTTGTTTAGGCTGGCATAGTTGAGACAACTGGAACATCGCTTTGGCCATTTCTTGTCGAGAAATAATATTAAATGTAGTTATAGAAATACATATAAATTGTATGGGTTTGATGATTCGCCTTTAGTGGAGTTCGCCACATATGTTTAGAGAGAAAGTTCGACAATGTTCCAATTGTATTTGGTCTTCCTTCGTAATATTTTGCCATATGTACAAGAGTAATTCCAAATATAATACTAAATGGTAGTGCATTCCATCCGAGGTTTCTTTCTCGACTTGTCAGAAAAGACCAAGGATGTTCCCGATTGATAGGTTGAAGTGAAACAGTTTTCTTTTGACCCATTCACAACTTCTCGGTGAATCCTTTGGGGAAAATTCGAAGTATTCCTTTGGGAAGAGATAGTCCAGCATGACGAAATTTCAACTGATGTAATCTCGCGACATCCTGTATTTGTGATTTGTTTGCTGTTCAACTACCAGCATGGAATCTAGGTTTCCTAAACTTGATAATTTTGACTTGCTAGATATGGAGTTTTATTTGGCACAGAATGTGGGTCATCATTAGGACATACCAGCGAGGAATTTAAAAGAGACACTTAACGCAATAATTCCAGGGAAAGCACATTAGGCCAACACACGATCGTTTTCTTTATCCTGGAACTGTCGTTTTAGTGTTCCTGACAATGATTCCCATAAATCTGTCATGAAACCTGCTTGCTTCCTCTGGTGGCAAGTGAGACTTCTTTCAATTTCAATGTGTGTGTGTGTGTGTGTGTGTGTGTGTGTGTGTGTGTGTGTGTGTGTGTGTGTGTGTGTGAACTATTGTTTTAAAATTTTCTCTTTGGGTCTCGAGAATGTGGAAAGAATCTCCCTGAACTACAGAGCTTCTTTCGTTCTTTCTTGATCTGGACTCTCTTGGTCTTGTGATTGAGGTAGGTAGTATTCGTTCATTCTCAGTCGTGTCATCTTCAAAATCACTGGCATGCACTTGTGCTAGTACTTCAGTTAGCGTATGAGGCGACACGTAGTCATTGTCTTTTGGCTTCGTTTGGTTTCATCTCAGCAAGATGCGATAGTTTCGTCTTGATTCAAAATCTGATTTGACTCTAGAGAGAGATTCTTACCCTTAGAAGATATGTTCATTAAGCTATCATTCTGTAAAGATAGAACAGTCAAAACAGATCACACTTCTTGTCCGAGATTTACAGAGATTCATTCGAAAGTACACTTCCAAAAAGACTACGGACTACTCCACTTGAAATAAAAGTCAAGATACATGCTATGTCTGTCAGTAGAAAGGACATTGGACTCCAGAGCATCCACAATGTCAATGACTAATAAGCCAGGAGAAAACAGAGAAAAAGATAACGATACCTGTTAATGACAAGAAAAGGGACATTGGTTTTTAGAAACTAGGGCTGAGACGATACACCTGTGCCGCATATCGATACGATTCACGATACACATATGAACTTGATGGTCTTTCCATCTCTTGAAGGTTGGTGGTGTCTTTTACGTATGTTGACATACTAGTTGTATTTCCAGTATGCAGATTACATATAGACACACAGTTATCATATATTTATATGCAATTGTCATCGATGACAAGATAAAAAAAAAATACTTTCAAATAGACTACCTGTTGGGTGTCAGTGAGTTTTATTCACTGATTTAGGCCATTTAATGGTGGCTCCATTTAACTCACTTTAGCCATCAGGCCCTTTGTTTTGCACAGCATGAATGATTTGAAAACATCTTATTACCGATTTCGTGTCTCACTTAAATGTATCTACAAAACAGAAGAAATAATATAATTTTCTTGTGCAGAGAAAATCTCATATAGAAAAAAAATCTGGCATGTGAATGGGCATGAATACGAACAAAATCTATCACATTGTACTTCTTGTCTATGCCAAAGACTGCTATGGTCACAGGTACTTTTTACTTGTTAGTGAAGAAGGAAAACTATTGACAACACCCATTCCTATTCTATATTTTTTTTTAAATTTATACAACGTAATAAACTTTAGTCGTTTGAAATGTGCCACCTCGCTGATTCTGTGTTAATTGTATTCAATCCATCAGCACCTTCATTCACTGGTTAAATATCTCTGCATACAAAGAGATATTACAAACCCGTTCCTCATGTATAATTTAAGGGGAGATGCTCCCAGGATTTTGTCTTAAGGGGGACCTCCCCCTTTGTCACCGAAATAAGGTGGAAGTAGAAGAGAGGGAGGAGGAAACAGCCGTAGATCAATATTTACCGACAACTTCAATAATACCTCGTTCTTCCTGCTCCACTTTTTCAGAACTCTACTGAAATCAAAATCTTTAAAATATGCACCTCTAGTTGTATAAGCGTTAATCTGTTACTTCTGAGCATACTCTGTTTCTTATCTGTGTATGAATATTTTTATGTGCTTCCTTCTGAAGGGGCAAATACATAGCTAGTTTTGTCAGTTTCAATATGTTGAGAAACTGATCTTTATGGCTGTCATGTACAATTTTCCAGAGCTCACAGATATTACCTGTAAGATATATCTGCTCCAAAATGGGATTTTTCACTAACATAAACTTGCTTTCTTGAAAATCAGTAGTTTACTGGCTACTATGCCAGATTCTCTTTTTGTTCCAAAATGCTGATTTTAGTCCATCAATGCCATAGTCTGCTTGTGCAGACAGAAGTATTCAAATAAATATCTTAACTTCTTAATTTCATTTTTTTCATCCATTTTTAGTCAGTTTATCTTAACCATGATATCGATATATGGTTTTGTAGCATATGATCCGCAGGGCTAAACTGATTAATAAAAAATAAAAATTGTATTCTACTTTTAAATTGTCTGTATTTTAATTATGCTCAGTATTCTGCCCTTTCTACATTTATTTTCGAAATATCGCTTAAAGGGAGATTGACTGTCATGCCATCTATTTTTGTCCATCCAAAATGTACATATGACTCGTATTTAACACCTTTTTCAGGCTCAAAATCACTCGCTGGTATCTCCATTAACACTTTCGCAGCTTCACTTCATAACTTTAAAAATTCTTGTCATCATAACTATCATCATCCAGTATTTGCCAAACGAAATCGTAATCAGAACATGAACGACGCAGGGAATCAGGCATTTTGGGTTTCCTAGGTATCCAATATTTTAAACACGCATTTGTTAAACCTCCGTGATGGAAGGTTCAAACCACGCTATGACGTTTTTTTCCAAGGTACAATGTGCCAGTCAAATTTGGTTAAACAACCATTCACGTCATGATTAAAGAAACCAGATGTGTAAACAGTTGCCAAACCCGAAAAAAATAACAACCCCCCCCCCAAAAAAAACGGTTAAATAACAAATTGTATACTTCGCCGAGCACATTTTCACATCCAGGACTTTCAATTAATTTGCGGGAGTTCTCGTTCGTCACTGTTCTCCAGGTGCGCGAATTTGTTAAACGTTTGCACTATTCACACAGTCGCACACCCTGACAGCATTTATACTTTACACATCAACTAATGATATTGGCACGAAGTTTCTCTGTTGCTTTGCCAATACTTCCTATTTGTCACGCAGGGAATATCTACATTAGTTTTGATTGGTGGTTATTATTTAACCTGGACCGGAACAATCAATAACCACCAATGAGAGTTCAATGTATCATATTTCACAATGTGACACACCGATAGTGCAGTTTTCAAATCGACCAAAGTAGTCCAGATACAATTCAGCGTAGAAACTTCTCGTAAAAGTGGTTATTAAATGATGAATAATATACTTTATTATACATGTGGAACACGTTTGGAATGTATCTTATAAGCTGAACACGCTGCTGGGTTAAGATAAATGGCATGGAAAGTGATGGGCAGATTATGAGCCATGTCACTTTGTTCATTTGTAGACGGCGAACGAGTATTCTCAATAAGCGTCTGCGTTTTTACTTATACAAATTAGTGCATGTGACTGACTGCCAATGCTGTTTCAGATGAATTCTACATTTAAAGAATAACAAGGTAAACTATTAATGATTATTTATGACTGCTGAAAATTAAAACAACTTGCATAGAATAAGTATCGTTTTGTATCGATTCACCATCTCTTGTATCGATATATGTATCGTTGCAGCAAAAGTATCGATATATCGAGGAATCGTTTCACCCCTATCAGAAACAGAAAAGAACCAATCAAGAAATTCAAGAAGGCAAGACAAATAGAAGAAACTGAAGGAGAACAGGAAGATCCATACCAGTAAAGAACTTCAAACAAGAGACAGACAAGGAAAGAAAGAAAGAAAAAAAACAATGGACTTTGTGCTATTAAATTTAATTGTGATCCTGATTTGACAAGAATATACCTTTAAAAAGAAAATGCAACTGTCTCTCTGTCTTGATTTTTTTCAGGATGGATAAGATAAACACACAGACACACACACACACACACAGACACACACACACACACATTATATCATGGAGAGATTTATGTTTTACTTTATTTGACAATCACTGAGTAGTATCACATTTGTAATTGATATTGTCGGCTGTGAAAAGGACCGGCTATTTGTTTATTTTTTTCACGAACTTAGCATCATCTGCTTTAACTGTCTTCATCCTTTTCCATGGCCAAGCCCTACTCCTGCTGCTGTTATTGTTTTGGTAGTGGTAGTAGTAACTACTGCTGATGCGTCTCAGTTGTGGTCAGAGCTGATGCAGTCATAGAAGGTTTAGAAGTCTTGGATCGATCATGAAAAGTCTCTTTCTGTTTTTCTGTTTCTGTTCTGTCTACAGAAGTCTGATAGATTCTCTCAGATGCTTTAACTGCCAAAATGTCTTGTAATAAACTCACAATTTTGTTTCACTCTTTTCTCTCTGTTCAATATTCAAAGTTTTCCTCCTCTTTTCTTCTAGATCTCTTTTCATTCCTCTTCTTCTTTCTGATGATGCAAAAACTTGCCAACTTTTATCTTTCATTCTGAAACCATATTACATAATGACGGAGAAGGAAGTAATGGTGGTACTAAAGTAGCAGGCAAAATTTATTACAGAGATGATAGGATACCAGCCAAAGTTATATTGATGTCATCCTCTTCTGGAAGAAGAATACTGACTACAACAACAGTAGTTGTAGTTATAGTCAATGTACTGTCACTCCGAGTGCACATTGTATCCGTGGCAGGCGCGTCCCAATACATTTTCCTCGCTTAACCCATTAGTATTGTACTTAACTATTCTGCAATGATAAACTGTAGGAACGCTCGTGCACATATATATTGAAAGTGAGGTCATGAGTCCACCGTCTTCTGAATGGAAGAGAAATAGCACACCCTTAGAGACAGAGTGACCAAGATTGTTAAATTACCGTAGAGCCCAAGACAATACTTCATGTAATAGTCCGGAGCTGATCTAGATGTACATTTTTTGTTTGTTGTTGTTGTTGTTGTTGTTGCTTTCTCCGCTGTCCATTGCTCATGTCAAAGTCATCTATTCGATCGTTGAACGAGTTACATTTTGTCCAGCAGTTACGAAAGATTCATTTATTAAATTTACTAAATTCAATCCATATGTCACGTAATGGTAAAAATCCCTTTATTTATTAAATACATGTACTCGGGTTTCGTTTTTTGTGTACAACGATACCCGAGGGTGATTTATGTATATTGTACAATGTTTCGAAACGATGAGTTCAGTTCATCCTATGCCGCACGTGCGAAGTGCTTTCGATGGGAAGAACCGAATACTTCCAGCTCACAGACAATGTAGGGTTGCACGTGTATAAATGCCTCACCGTAAGACTAAAATCTTTACATTACGGAACGTCTTGTCAGTGAACAGTCTACTTAAGGACTTGCACATCTTCAGCTGTAGAGGTATGTGAATTATTGATGAATTTCTTACGTATATTATAAGTTATAACTATTGTACTACCACGTTTATTTTTATATATTTTCTATGTAGCTTCAGCTTACGTAGTATAATGCAAATATTTTCTGTTCTTGTTTGTGACTTAGCAAGAGATTTATATTAGCAATATAAAGTTGCATTTTTAAGAAACGTTTAGTACCATAGGATTCTTATCGGACACGGGTGGGTTCACTTCTGAACCTGTTTATTGCTTTGTAATGTTGTGCCGATAATGTAATTTGTATAGCTTACCGTATATAACGTCATTATATATATATATATATATATATATATATATATATATATATATATATATATATATATATATATATATATATATATATATATATATACTATATATATATATATATGTATATATATATATATAGAATATATGTATAGCATGTACGCTGTATCAATGATATACCACGAGATATATAAATTTTTCATTAAAAGGAAACGAAGCTTGCTGAGTTTCCTTTTAATGAAAAAATTATACAACGAGTGGTATATCATTGATACAGCGTACATACTGTACATATGTTTTATTTATATCACATACAAATACATATATTTGCCCTTTGAACGGAGTTCAGATTTACTACAGGCAGACGTGTACTGACCTAGTGAATGAACTCCTCACATCCCCGAGTGTGTCCCCTACAAAATGTAGTTCTATGCCTTTAGTGGCTATTTACAATCACCTCTGCATATTGATAAGTTGATTGTTTTCTTTTCTTGGTTTCTATTTTTCTCCGCACTGATTAAATCAATATAATACACACTTATGATTTAAACATGAAAGATGGTTTTAATGATAAAAGTAGAGCAGTAGCAACACTTGGATAGCTAAGCCATTCAGATACCGGCGCGTGGAAATTAATGTGGAATAGAAACTAAGCCAACTGACTAACCAACAAGAGGTAATTACAATATTTTAATATATTTACAGTTGATCTAAGTCATTATTCTGCTTTAGCAACAGTACAACCGACCACAAACTCTCTCTCTCTCTCTCTCTCTCTCTCTCTCTCTCTCTCTCTCTCTCTCTCTCTTCTCTCTCTCTCTCTCTCTCTCTCTCTCTCTCTCTCTCTCTCTCTCTCTCTCT
>JAECUM010043208.1:0-30374 GCA_016617855.1 Megalonaias nervosa
CTCTACTACCAGGTATAAGTTTAGATATGAAAACTGTACAGATTCAGAAGGATGCAACATATTAGATTTTAATGTATGCATAAAGTCGATGCTCTTAAGATTAGTGAGAGAGAAAATCCTTTCAACAAAGCCACAATGCATAAGGTGAGAGAGAGAGAGAAAAAGAGAGAGAGAGAGAGAGAGAGAGAGAGAGAGAGAGAGAGAGAGAGAGAGAGAGAGTACTAAATAGTTGTGCTCAAACTGGAAATCAGTTCTTGGGCAACTAGCTTTGCTTCATTTGGTAAATGCTCCCAAACAACACAGGTATTAATTCAACTGCGTAAAAGTAATCGTAAAGATCCATCCATATATATATATATATATATATATATATATATATATATATATATATATATATATATATATATATATATATATATATATATATATATATATATATATATATATATATATATATATATATATATTACAACAGAGGAAAATATTGAATTCAAACCTAATGATTGTAAATGTCAACTTTTTGGGGGTCAACTTACAAATTAATAATGAGAATTGCTTGTACAAAATCTTCCACATACATCCCAAAATTATATCTAATGAAAAATAATGAATTTTGCAATTATTTTCCTCATTCTTACTGCTAGTTAATCTACCATGATTGCCACTACCATGAGGAAACAAAATCAAACCAAAATCAAAATGTGATTGTCATGCGTGCATTTAATAAATATCCAAAAGGTTTTGATTATCGTTGTTTATTTCTGAACTTAGTGTATTTTTTTTTCCTGAACCTTTAATGTTGGATATCTTTATGTCGCGATTTGCGACATTGGCATTCTACATAATTATCAACAAAGTCGATTGCATTTTCTATTAAAATGCAAGGCTAACGACACATTTTACAGATGAGATAATTTGAGAGAGAAAGTGTTTTGAATGTAAATCAGAGTTTGGGCTCGCTGCGAAAGGTCTTACCATGTCTAGCAAGCCGTTCACATTGTGAACTATCAATTGACCAAGCACGTACCCCACATCGTAACTATTAAGGTGAATCCAATTGTTATGATGTTACTCTTTGAACCCCCTCCTCCCAATCCCTATATCCATTTACCTATAGCTTTAAATTTATTTGTATCGAGCTGCAGTGAAAGTGATGTAGCCCCAATGTTTTTGGCAGATTTTGAGTTTCCCAGCTTTTCTTTGTCAAATCTAGTCAAAGAAAGAATTATTTATATTCCGAAAAACAGCAAAGATGTGTTATTTGATTCTGTCAGATTAGTGTATTCAGTTTTGTAAATAAAATATAAAAAACCCACCGTTTTTATTTTATTTTAGAGGCATTCAGTGTGTATGCCTTCTGGTACAGTGTTTCCCTTAGTTACTTTGCCCGTGACTCCATTTATAAAAGTTAGTATAAACTAGACTCCGTACCGTTTATACAGAATTAAACGCAATTGGGTCTGATTGCATGATTATAGTCTGACCAATGGAACTCTTCCCTTCATGTATCAACTGATGCAGCTGCAAGTATGTATGCATGTATGTATGTATGTATGTATGTATGTATGTATGTATGTATGTATGTATGTATGTATCACCTCTAATATACAAGACATAAATCATCACGGTTTGGTATTTATTGATGTGTAAATTTTACAATCCTTATATTTCAATTTACTCCTTCTGTCATCATGTGAGCTATTTAACCAAGAAAGCATTCCTGTTTAGGAAGCTCGAAGTTTTATTTTGTAAGCCTCTTCGCTGTGACAAACTGCATATTCGCATCATCACCAGCCAATAGTCTTCGATTATTTATATCGTAATATAATGCAGAGTATTATTGCATTACATGTTGGTGGTAGTTCTTTACTTTCAACATCATTTTGATTTTCTTAAAGCAACGTCATATCTATTTCTAGTGATGTCCCTTGCTCTTCATATTTTAATAATGTCTGAAGACTGGCTTTTAAAGTCACCATCTGATTTCTTAGAGAGAGAGACAGACAGACAGACAGACAGATCATGACACCAATTTGATAACGGCTCAAACACAAAACAGTTTTCTAAAGGTTAGAACTAAACAAGGTCTTACTCATGGGAAAATCAATTTTCGTCTGCATAACAAACATTAAATAAAACTATATCCAAGAGAAAGTTTGCTCTCCTACGCGTTTGAATAACACGGAACTATGAAAACAAAGGATAAAATTAGAAGAAATAAAAATAAAAAAATAAAAAAATGGGTAAATTAGCTAATGGTAAATTAGACTTCTATTATATGCGGGCATGCGCCCAAAGACGTTGTAGAACGACAACGAGAGTAGTGATTATCGTGGCTCGCAGAGAACCATTTGCTTTACTTTCTTTTACACTTAGAATAACAGCGGAATGTCAATGCCATCAAGAAATTGTACAATAGAATTTGTATCCCGGTGAAGATTATGGGAAATATGTCAGGATGTATTAAACAAGACAAATAATAATAATAATAATAATAATAATAATAATAATAATAATAATAATAATAATAATAATAATATCGGCAAAGAGTTGTGGATTATTACATAGTTAATATTATCCATAAAATGCGCACGTTTGATAAACTTATGTGTTGTTGATATTTTGATATGACCGCATTAGGAACTGAAGAGATTTCAATCATATTATCCAGTATCGTTACTTATGTGTGCGTTCTATATATGTCTAACCCACATGATAGTCAATCAGTAGAGCCTCAAGGGACTTAATGCCCAGTCGTAATCTGGTGGTTGGCAAGTTTCTGTCGATTTCGCGCTGATTCTTTGCGAATGTGGCTCCTATGGTAATTCATTCTTTTCTGAAATCAACAACGGTTTCACCTTTATATTGGGTGGCACATATTGTATGCTAGAAGATACATTGTGTTCTTGGTTGGACATCCTAACGTCTGACTGAGCGTAAAGATAAACCCTGTCGTCTATCTTCTTAACGATTTTGGTCTCACACACATATTTGCCGAATACCGATAATAACAGTGACTTACTAATGTGTGTATGGGTGGCAGGCACGCAAGATCTCCTGAACGCTTATCCAGCAAACTGTGTATGTCTTTGTCTTTCAGTTATGGAACTTTCATACATTGTATTTTTCGTTTCTTATCTTTACTTCAATTCATCCTATGAAAACAGCATAGTCAAGAAATTTCAAACTTTGTTGGTTTGGAAATGTATTAGTTGTTGTTCCGTGCAATGTATGTGACTATTTTCACGATGAAATATTAGCATTATTACTGAAGACAAGAATAGAACTATGAAACGTGTCTGACTACTGCAATGCCTCTTATTTACAGTTCATGTGTATATTGTGTATTTTATGGTGTAGTTCCAATAAATATACTTCCTTTAACTACAAAATGTAGGTTATACAATTTATTCCGGAATGCTGGGAGTCCAACGTGTTTTCAATGTAACTTATATAATCTACAGGACATTGTAATTCATAATATTATATACATTTTCCTACGTATCTTTTTGTCTTGTATTTTCCGTTGCAATATATAAGAATTGTAACAGACATGTTTGATAAAAATGTTTCGATATTCACTTCCTTCCACAACGTAAGGACAGCAAGGACGATTTCTTGTTTTGAGAGGGAATGCCCTCAAGGTTTTATTTGCCCCGATAGTGTGATAAATCGCTATTCCAAGATTTATTCGAGACTCCTGGCTAATATATTTTGTTTTCTTTACCAACTACTGGATATAGAATATACCTCATTCTTCTCTGGTGAGTTCGCGCCTCCCCCCCCCCCCACCATCGGATTTCCTTCACAGATACTTTTAGGCATCTTTTCATTCCTCCGGTTCTCCTAATAATCCACTACCTCTTCTGCTGGTGTGGTGATAACTAATCGGCTTGCCACTGCAGTCTTTACCACATAATAAGGCCCGGTCCTTAGAAAGGAGTAGAACTATATATGCATTCTACATTCTACCTCTCTTACCAGTTGCTGTTGTTCCCTCTGCAGCTTACATTGGTCTCTCTTCTCTTGCTGTCTGCGTCTCTATGTTCACTCCTGTCTATCCTTCCTGTGCGATTTCTTCACGCAAGGCCTCTTCTGTTTGGTCATGTGCAATTTTCAAGAACATCGTCTTCTTCTTTTATGTAAGCTTCTTAATTAGGTTCTGCTTGCTTCCATGCAATTGCGTGTAGGCCTGGTTTGCTTTGCAATCTTTGAAGACGTGTTTATATGTTGACAACAGAACGTTGGGTGGCCCGACTGGCAAATGATCCGCTTTATACTCTGAAAGTACTGACACTATGAAAAGCATCGTTTCGATCCGAAACGTGAACCAAGATCGACAGAGAGGTGAAAAAGCCTATATTCACAGATTTTCAATAAAAGCACAAGGCAACACCACTTAATAACTCCGGTGTAATCATTAGACGAAGCTTCTCAAACACAAACTACAAACCAACCATTCAACAATTTTAAACAGGAACATATTTACAAGGCTGGAGTTAAACTAGACTTATAATGATCGATGTTTTTTGCAATCGAAGCACACAATGTTTCCTAGATAAAGACAAATGATAACAATAATGTTCAAAATGTCATCATTATACTTATCATCGTTTCTTGAGTTCTCATAATCAAAACAAGTTACTCAATGTTCTAAGGGATATCCACGACTGAGTGGGGAAAGTAGACAGTTACCAGATGGGTTCCTAGTTGATGACTGTCATATGTGTTAATCATGTAGGCATGAGTGTCTTTAGGTTTAAGATGATCAAGTTCGTTTTTAGCACACAGGATTCCAAGATGCAGTGTAAGATCTGTGCATCAGAAAGTAAGGAACTTCCCAGGTATCCATGTTGTTTACATATACTGATGTGACATCAATTCACACTTGATTTTTTATTGAAAATATGTCAAGTAATTCGCACAATTAATTATGATTCACCCAGCCACACCTGACGTTTTCCATTAAACTCTTTGTCACATTCGTTCTACGGATTGTCTCCATTCTCCAGATCTCCAAGAGAAGTCAATGGAGGGAAGGAATGGATACTTAGTCCTTATACCACCTTCTCAAAACTGTCCCTTCTGATAGCCCAATCGCCATGACTCTCTGTTTGTAATTCCTTTGGTCTTCTTCTTTTGGTTCAAAGATATCATCGACGCCGATCTCCAGTGATGTTTCTTATTCCATAGCATCCTATAGTCTAGAATCACTTCTCTTAAGCTGTAGATTTCCAACGTGTTGTAGAATTCTGCATACAAGATGACGTTCACCGTGTTGGTTAAAGCTAGCGCAAACTAAAGTTCCACAAGAAGTTGGCCCGATTTTACAGGCAGGAAATGTTTCCCGTCACCGCCTTGGTCTGTGGTGAAATCAAAGGCCCCGCACAGCATAACCTCCTTCATAATCTTTGTTAAGCGGGCATGGCTGATGTCGGTACCTAACTGCCCCATGGTTTCATGTAGGGACAAGTAACATCTCAACTAATGTCTTGGTGTAAAGTCAGGTTGAAAGGGCCTGGTACGTAAGGTTCATCCATCTTGAGTGACTTCTATATTGGACACGTCGAAGTGTTAATGGTAGAAAGGATTTTGATCGATGACTCCTTTCAGAGCTGCATTGCTGACTATGCCAAGAAACAAACGTTTGGATAGCTGTCCTTCGAAAATACGATCATCGATGTTGGATAGGAGTCCTAAGGCAGTGGGAAAGGTTTTCGCTTCCAGTCGCAGCATCGGATACATATATGTACTTCTGATGTCGTTTCCCACATTTTGTAAAAGTTCCACACGGAGCAGATAGAGTCTGGATTCGTTGATACGTGGTTTGTACTCGTTATTATTAGCAATCAAATGAAATACTGTACCACTTCAATTCAGTCCCAGACGTACATCCACTCCCTTCAATAGATACTTGTCTTGCAACCATGTATCCAAATGAAAACGATCCATCAGTTCTAAACTGTTCTATTGTTTAATTTTGTTTCGACTGTCATTAAATCCCTCATTGTGAGGATCGTCGGCTTTAGCTTTGTATGTGTCTTTGAACTTCTCCAACGTGACTGGTATTCATACTACAGACACAACCAGACACGTGCTCTTGGGGTTTTCCGTACGTCAGGTTTTTTCTCCATGTATACTCGGTAACGGTACGTATCCATGCTGATGATAACCAGTTTGTTATTCAAGTGTAAATTCACCTCACTGAAGAACGGATGCAGGAAATTATTCTCGGGAGATGACATTTTCTTTTGGGGTATATTCTCCTTCTGATATAACTGAAAATTTCACAGCACACCACAAACTTCCATCTTCTTCTCTCACAGCCTCTCTCTTCATTTGAATTTCTTCAGTGGTGTAGGCTATTCCTCGTCTTCAGGTTCTTCTCGCGGTCTTGATTTCTTGCATTTCTTGAGGGGAACCATTTCGTTGATGGAGGTCTGAGAAATGTCATTGCGATACATCAAGACCTTTGGTAGTTCAGCATATTTAAGAATATTGGTACATCAGTACATTCGCGGTCTGCAATTCAGTCGGAACACTATTTTTTCTGACTTGTGATGTCATTGTTTCGGATTGTTTGGATTTAATTCACAGTACTGTAAGTTCCTCTTAAATTTTCATTTTATAAATTTGAGGCGTACATTATTTCTTAAGTTCTACAAAATTTGTTGGGTTTGGTTCTTTATTTTACTTAGTTTAAGACCACAGCGGCGCAACAGAAATTGGGGGCTTGTCCTGTATATGAATTTCTATAAAAATGTTCGTAGAAATTATATATTTTTTGGAAATTTAATTTCACTTTGTTTTGAAATTGACTTAGTCCATGTTATCTGAAGTGTACATGGCTGAGAAAATGTTATTGAAACATACGAGCTATCACAATGTCTTATTTCTGAGCCGATCAACGAAAATGGCGATTTGCTGGAGCCTGCCAGGTACTGTACTATTTTGATGCAGCTTTGTTAGAGCAGAAAATAAAACATAGTTTAATACAGTATTGGTGGAAAAGAATATTGTTGATAAAGTTCTTTGTATTTAATCAGTAAGTCTGTATAAGCTCTGAAAAGAAATTAAAGAAATCGAAATAAAAAAAAAAAAACATATAGAAATAGCGTTAAGAAAACTTCAGCTTCAGAACGAAAGGATGGAAATTCACATTAAGAAAAGAGGAAATATAAAGATAATTTCAAATGAAGAAAACAGATAGAGAAGGAGATTGAAATGAAGAAAGAAGAAAGCGAAAGAGAAGAGAGACAAATTAAAAACAGGAAAGGGAAAGAAATTCAAATTTAGAATGAAGAAAGAGAAAGAAATATGTTTGGGACAGTGGTCTTATTTTGCAGTTGTTATTAATGTAATACTTTTAAACATTTTGCGGTTTCTGATACACCTTCTGAGCAGTTATTGTTTAATGACAAATATTTGACGAGATCGTCACTTTAACAGCTACAAACTTATCGAATTAGTAATTTGTGTATAAGTTTACTTGGTTCCCATTTAAGACTAATTTAACAGTTGCGTGTACGTAGAACACTTATTTCTGTATTTATACTGAGTTTACTTTTTCAGAAAAGATGTTAGTAAAACTAACTCTATGTACGTTCGCCCTGAGGGCGTTCGAGGTTAGTCTCTCAGGAATTCGTATATTATGTATCTACTCGGCATGGAGTGCAGGTATCCAATAAACTTTGCCATATAATATTTTTTGAGAACATCATGTTACATTGCACCCTTGTGTATGACAAAATATAATTTCATAAAGAGGTACCATCGAATGTTTTTAAGAACTGTTCATCATAAGCGTATCATTCATACAACAGGGTGAGTAATGTTGCTAGTGATAACATATGGATCTGGTCGTTCATTTGGTTTTGTTGAATTAACATTAACTTATCAAGAGATTATAATTATTTTATGGTATATTATTGTTTGACATATTCAATTAGCTTTAAATGTTTAAATGTTTGTTTTTGTGGGGTTTTGTGTGTATTTTGTGGTTTTTCTAACTTCGAATACTAAATGTTTATGAAAAAATCCAAATTCTAAGCTGGCCCCAATCATATAAGAAAGGCTTGATTTATAATTCGTTTAGTTTAGACATCGCACGATCCTTTGATACCGCTACTGTTTCTATTCAGTGCATTCTGCAGAGACTGCTTACATTAAAATTGCATTTTGGGTTTACTCCATTAATGCATATTGCAAGGGGTTGAATATATGATATATTTATTACTCACCTGGTACAAAAACGCTTTAACGTACATCCCCTACCCTGTTATAATTAGTTGTAGCTAAAACATTAAATAAATGTTCATTCAGATCAATCCTACATTCAACATCCGAGAATTACTGTGCTGTGAATATAATACATGCTTACATTTTAACATAAGGTTTCAACATCAATTTTTGTTTTGTTTTCAGACATGATAAAACGTAAATAGACTGGACGCATTGACTGAAAATATGACTGAAATATCATATCTTTTAGTTATGGTCATAGATACAAAACCTAATGTGATGTATATTTAATTTATATTACTTGCTTCACCATTGTCAGTGATTGAGGATAGAATTTTGGCCTACCTGACTATTATCATGTTTTGCATTACTGATTTTGTGATGTTTATAAATGGCAAAAGGGATGATTATTCAAATTGTATTCGAGGCCCAAACTTGTTTATGGATTTTATGGAATTTTACATTTTAAATAACCCACCTATTCGGCTTGATGTTGTGTGATACAACACGTAAAATTAGTATATATAGATTTTATAAAGGAAGATTTCATTTCAGTTTAATATAATTCTTTGGGAATATATGATTAGAGTTTTATTGATTATTTGGGATTATTTGTGGATTCATTCAATGTCATTCTGGGTTATGACATTGTGAAACTGAAAGATTGACTGTACATCGCTACATTCAAGACTATTGGTACTTCAGCATATTAATTATTGGAATTCATTCGGAATATTCTATACGTTTGGGCTAGTGATAGATTATTTACGATTATTTGCAATTTAATTGAAAATATTTTAAGATGCTCTTGAATTTTCACTTTGTAGTTTCGATAAATAAATTGTTTGTTGATTTTACTAAACTTGTTAGTTTCGCTTCTTTCGGTTCTTTAGTTTAAAGCCAATGACTCTTTAATATTTTTTTTCCCAGTTATGTCACCTAAATTTAATTTCTTAGATAAATTGGATATTTCGGCACAATCAAGTTGGTCACTGTATTATTGTTCTGGAATCAAGGAAATCTGTATAGACGTGCCTGGTATGGAGTGTCCGCAAGTTTACGTAATTTTAATGCATGTTTCTTTCATCATTTGCTGCAAGATAAAGTTGCTCATTCAAACAGTGAAATAGAACTGGCTGTTAGGTACTGTTGTGATAATACAAAGATTCAGTATTCAATGTTAAAACATTATATAATTAATGTTTTCTAAGATGGCAATATGATTTTGCATTTGATGCCGTTGACGATGAATAATATTATGAACAATTTTAATTTCACATATCATTTGACTATGTGTGTGCAAAAAACCTACTTGTTGCAAAGTTTTCACATGACGTTAGGTACAATGATGTAAGGATATTTACGAAATTAGTGTATTTCAATTTCCGAGATTTGTTTTTGATTTTGTGTTGTGTATATGTTCACAGGAAACAGTTTCCTATGTCGGATTTTTAGATAGCTCGATGGTTATATGCTTACAATTTATGATGCAAATCGAGCCTGCTTAGAGGACACACGTATTAAGTAAGTTATATGAAATGCAATTGGAGATATAGAAGATACGGGACCCACTTGCATTTTGTTTTGCAAAGTGTTTCAACGTTGCATTTCTGCACTGTCCCCGTTGTGTTTCAGTGCTCTGAGTGTCAGGGATGGGTTCCTAGCGCTGTGCATTTTCCCGGATATCGCTGCCAATGTGGTGACTACCAGTGAAGTTGTGCAGTTATAATGGTAATACAATTGCTTCTAGGACTGAACACAAATTTAAATTCTGCGTTAAAGATCGGATATAATAATGTAATAACGTCATATTTGTAGATGCAGTAGTAATGCATTTATTTAAATGATTAATCAACATTGTTTTTTGTATAACACTAGGTTATGCGATATCGATAACATTTAGATATGCATATTATCAGAATTTAAATTGTCATTGAATACGTTACTGCTTACTTAAATTTCTGCCATCTCTAAACTTACCATTTTATTTTCGTTAATTTTAAAGGATATTACGTTCTTGCAGTCATGATCTTTGTTACCTTAATATAATGTCTTAAAGCAATACTTAGTAAAATCTGGCGAAATAAATGGCAAGTTTTTCCTTCGTTCTTGTAAACATATTTTGTAAAATGTTCATCTATAAAAAGAAAATGGCTGGGTCATTGGATGGAATGAAGAAATATTTTGTCAGAGAGCTTGGTCGGGGATGGAATGGAAGACCATATCGTCAGACAGTTGATATAGCATATGGACAATAGCAAATACAACATTAATAAAAAAAAAAAACACACTCATAAAATACTCTTAGAGTTGAAAGAGTAATGTTTAAAAGCACGTGCACTGGCTTCCCTAATGTCACATTTAGATAATCACGATTACTTTGTTAGGTGATAAACATGTTCTTCTAGATCAAAGGAAACTCACAAATAGACTATGAGGCACTTTGATCCTGGCCTATATCATCATCTATCTTTCAAAAGCACGAAGTAACATTAGATCGTTTATATAAACCGATATAAGCCACGATAAAACCTTTTCAAAGGGTTCGTAATTTTATATAGCTAAAACTTTATTAAAGCTTACGTAAAAGTTGAAACAGGAATAAGATAATGTATGCTTGGTCATAATCTGAATTATTTGTTCTCTTTCTTTTTAAGTTTACGGGCGATTCCGTGCATACGAGTGAACAGAGTATCACAACGGAGACGGGATTATTTGCAAACAAAGCAATTCTTGCAGTTTAAAGAAAGCAATGAAAGATGAATTGTTTATGTGAGAAGTTAAAATTGTTCATAATGATGTTTTCTTGAAGTGTTTTGTTGCTTTATTAGTTAGTGGTTTGATTGTGTTAAAAATATGTCTTATTATTGAAATGAAAATTAAAGGATGACAACCTTGTAGTTTAGAATTCTACATTACTTATACTAAAAATATGTGAGTAAGCTTGCCAGTAGCTTCTCGTGCGTCGGTGGTTCTTTCCTTGGTTTTCCTGGGTTCTTCCTCCAGCATGTATACTGGATGCCATGTATAGCCTATCTTGTGCTGAAAAATAGCCTTAAAACCTAGACCAACAACAATTAAAAATATAATTGTATCAAATAGTTATATCATCACAAATATACTTGTATAATCATTCTAGTGGAGCCAGTCAAATAAACATTTTAGAAAATAAACTAATTAGATAAGATACAGCAAAATATTCTGGCCGAAAATAAAATTTAAAAAAATATGTAATTCGCCAAGGCACCAAGCCACACAAAATATGAATGACATTATTATTGCTTCAGATGTCTTAACCAATAATAGTGGACTTTACTGCCGCATAGTGTAACATTTCGACCATTTACGAAATCGTGTGACTTAGGCTAGTTTGTTATAACTATATGAATTCATTGCAGGCAGTTATTTTGATGACAATAAAGTTGTGCTTGCTTGTCATACTTTACTGCATTTCAGAAGACCGTTTATCTGGAATGTTGTCATTGGTTTCCTATACTGGACCACTTACTAAACTTTCAATATATACATAAACGAACATATCTCCAATATTTACCACATTGACGCCATGTAAATATACATCATTGTGTACATATGATCATAAATTGATGTTATATTGTTTTAATCTAGAATAGTCGTTTTAGAGTTTCTTTATTTTTATACATCAAATATTAATATATCTTTAGTTTTGTATAAGCTTGATTTGAAAGATTGGTTAGCTGATTTAGCCTAAGGGTCTTATTTAACATTCATTAACAGATCGTGGTTTAAAATGCGGAACATATAAAGTGAGTACATTTTAGAAAACTGATATAAACTTCAGTTGAGAGAATCTTTGGTAGATGTAGTTGAATTAGACATTTACGAAATTGTTATATACGTAAAATAAGGCAATCATATTTTATAGTTAGAGAGTCGACATACACTTTTCTGATCATTACCAATATATGCTAGGATATTAGATCCATCCGTGTAACTTGGAAACCATTTGTTATGAATGTATTCCATCTTGTATCCACAGTTAATCACAGATAATGTATTGATCATTCCAACGTGATTCCCGTAATTTAGAAAACATTACTTTGAACATATGTTATTCAGCGAGGTCAGACTACTATTATGCGGAGTGTTGTCGATACAGAAGCATTATTGTTCACTCGTTCTTGAATTTGGCCTCTTCTTCTATTTAACGTTTCTTTCTTATTTTTGGAATATCATTTTGTGTTGTATTCTACACTTGGTATGTTGATCATTTTATCAATCCTACAGTTTTAAATGCATTGAAAGTATATCAGGTTTCCTTGTGGTGTTTTGCAGTATGAGAATTTATGAGAAAAAAACAACACATGAACAAGATCTTAATTCAGAGGCTATTTCCCAGAAGATATAGGAAATGACAGTATATGTTTATTGTTATAACGATTCTTAATGTAATGACACATTACATGTTTTCTGTAATTAGGGCTGAAAACAAACTTCGATCAAATTTAGTAACTGAGAAACAAACCAAGTGTTTGATAAAAAGATGTGTTCTTCTGATAGGTTAAAAATAAATGAATGCAATCTGATAAAGGGATAAATGTAATCATCAGGTCAAAGAAAATTAATAATGCTACGTTAAAGTCGATGTATACATGCACGTATATATATATATATATATATATATATATATATATATATATGGGCAGGCACCAACTAATGGTGTTAGAAACAGATGGATAAAGACTTCAAAATGGGAAAGATATCCTTGTAAAAATTAAAACGCATAGCCGTGTCCCTTATCGCTTTACTATAATCTTATAAATGATGAAGTATTCGAAGCATATTCACTCTTGCTATTTGAAAAAGGTTATGATATGAATTTAATATACTAAACGTACGTATATGAATTTATCTTTAGATGAGTAGTATGAGACTTGACATGGGTAAGACTGTACCTGCCAGAAATATGACTACAGGCTGCAGAATGACCCACCCTGGGTCGCCCACAAAGTCCATCTCAAACAAGGAACTATACTTAATCATATTTCCACCTGATGAGAGGGGTATTTAAACACTATATAGCATATTACAATGTCACTAAATCTGCAATGTCCTAGATTCCCCCCGGCAATATTTTAAAATGTTACACATCCAGCCTTGTTTATACTAGCGTATACTATAATCAAGTAGAGAGATTTGCGTTGTTTCTATCCTGATATTATCTAACGTACTTTTACAATTATTTATGACAGGTATAAATTTGAAATGATTAACATATGTCAATACACCTAATTCCTCTAATATAATCTTTATTTTAAAGACGTCTGTGAAATTGATTTACTATCATATTCATCTTATGTTAAGCTTGTAATTAGCAATACATATCCTTATATTATGCAAACTTGTAAATATGGAAATCAGAAAGGAGTGAGTGCACAAAATAAAAGAGTAAAATATCCTCTATGCTACTCTTATTTATCATAACCCTTATATCTTTGTTATCTCGCGGTTCTTATTAATCTTGTATTTCTTGGCTTCCTTGTGCAGACATACCTCCAAAGGTTCAGCGCGAATATTTCTTCAAATCTTACACCTTAAGCCAGTGCTGGTTAAAAGGGAATTCGTTATGACTGTTTGTGAAACCTGAAATCTGTCGCAATGGTTGGTATGAAAAGTGGAATCCTGAAAAAGATAATATTAGGAATTTAACAGTATAAACCCGAGTTTATTAATTCCTGAGCATTTATTCACTAACCTGGTATTAGGGATTGAGGAAACATAGATATACATAATTTCTTGAGAGCACTGTGGGAGGTGCATCTTGGCTCTTTCAATTAAAATCTGAAAAAAAGTTAAATAATACAGAAAACTTTGGAATTAGTAATTCTCCTCTTGAATTTCCAGGCAATAAAGATGAAATTTACACATTATGTGAACAATACTGCTTGGTTTGAAATTAGATCGTTTGTGATAAGTGCGATTGCCATGTTCACAAATGAGATGAGATCGATTGCAAAACTGTGCAGCTTGAATTCAAGTAATAGATTGAAAGTGTAAATGAATATTTTCGAAAACAAATGTAAACCTCTGTTTGTTATTGTTTGTGTGCGTTTAGTATTTTGGTGTTACAGATTCAGTACAGTGATGTCCAATGTCCACATACATATTGTTCTCTGGTTCGTACGGTGAGTGAGTAGTATGTGAGTTGCTTGTATTGCACGTGTCTACCATGCAACCGCGGATTACATCAGCAAGTTCCTTGTTCCATTGTTCACTCCTCCAACGACTCTTCAGGAGCCAACTTCAACTTCTGAGTGCAATATGTTGCTCAAAACTTTTCAAATTGTATCGAAACATTTGACTATTGAACACCAAAATACCACACTACGCTGTTAAGTTTCTAATTATATTGTAATAGTTTTATAATAATTCTAATTTTGTCAATTGTCCCAGTGTGTTAGATTCGTTAAATTTTAATTATTGATATATTTCATGTGTATATGTTGTAAGTTTTCTTCATCTTCATGCACTTCATTGTCTTCATCTTCATCGTCATTTAGTCATCATCGAGTCTGATTAAAGTACAAAAACCAACGTAGGCGTAGCGTTGCTATTTATCTCGTGTACCGCTACACATCTTACACAAACATCAACAGGATTGCGAAGAAAAAGCTAAAATGGGTATTGCTAATCCTACTGGAAAGTAGACATCGATGAATATCTCACACGGTAAAGATAATAGAATATATACATGTCTGAGATAGTTAGGCAATTCACTTTACTTTGCTAGCAACTTGTTTTAGTGCTGCTCGGTAACTACCTAACGAACTTCGACAGGAGCTGAGAGTAAACTATGTTGCACAAGTTGGGGCTGTCGTAAACAGATTTGGGTATCGAAATAGCACAGTTATTCCGCTCAGAGATAAGGTCTACATGTGTTGAACGGGAAGTTAATTAGTGAACTAGGCCACAATGTCACAAAGTTGCTAGAGCTAGGATTTCCCTTTCCAGCTGTTATATGGACTAAATTTAGCAATATGTATCATTGATTACAACTTAAGGATTAAAGCCCCATGACATTACTTGACCCGGAAACATTGGTCATAATGTCGGAATGGCATGACAGAGTAAGCAGGTCGACAAATAAAGCAGTAGGATATGTTCTATAGGATGTTCAGAAAGGTATGAAGACCCAAAATAAAACATGGGTTATGTTGAATAATTGAAACCTTAGATAGCTTACAGCAATAATAATTGGTCTTGCTCAACAGGTGAACCTGAACCAACAACAAACTTCCCAAGAAAATCAAACGAGCAGAAACAAATAAATTCCAAAATCAATCAAATGAAAGATCTGAAGGTTCTAACTATCAGGGGAGTGGAAAGTTTAGACAGAATAAAAATCATGATTGGAGATATTTTAATAATAGTCATACTATCATGACAAAAGATACTGTGATGAACCTAAATACATATTCCAGACAGATTAATAATAGTCATAGTATAGTACCTGATTTATGGTATGCAGACTATGTGCAAGTTAATTCAAAGTGTGTCGATACTGCCATAACCGACCGTGTTCTGTTATGGCCTTCTACATTGAAAAAACCCGACCGTTTTCTATTAGAACTGTCTATATTTCAATAACCGACCGAGTTATATTATTGTAATAACCTATCATGTTGCGTTAGAGCTGTCTACGTTTGAACAATCGATTGTGTTCTGTATGGTCGCCTAAGTTGCAATAACCGACCGTGTTTTTATTTTTTATTTTTTTTACAGCTGACTACATTAATAACCGACCGAGTTCTATTAGCGCAGTCTACACTGCAACAATTGACCAACTTACATTAGGACCATCTAAATTGGAAAACGAAAAGACCTACCGTGCTCCACAGTAGTCTGTGATTTGCAATTCAGACCATCTCTCTCTCTCTCTCTCTATATATATATATATATATATATATATATATATATATATATATATATATCCCTACATGACTAATGCAATAATTAAGCATCTTTTCTGATTAACGGTATTTTCTTTAATTTTGTAATTAAATTTTTTAATCAAGCTATCAAAATGGTGTTGTTCATGGTTAGTCATTCTTCCTTAAGTCAATGGGCTATTTTCGTTTTTCATTTTTCTTTTGCAAGAAATCTAAATGTAGACTACTTACTTTGATTAAGCTAAAATTGTGTCCATCACAGTCTGGTAGAGTAAGTCTAATACGTCTATTCATTGTGAGTGTCAAACCAACAAGGTCTCCATGGATAATACTACAGCAGGCATATGCCTGAAAAGAAAACAAAATAAGAATCTTTCTAATTTACCGTTAACCAATATATTTGAAGCAAAACATGTCAGTTTCGAGATAGATTTTTATTCAATTTAGTATGATATACTTCAGTCAAATCTTTGTTTTCTTATGCACATATCTGAACTGAATAAAAGATAGGATGAGGAGATATTCAAGCAAGTTCATTTTGATATACATTACTATTTAATTTTCTCCAAAGAAACGCAAATAAAATGGAGAGGATGACGATGATTCTGATGATGATGATGATGATGTTGTACCGCTAGCTTTGTAATTATTTGTGTTTTTGATTTTTTTCTTACTTCAAGTTCTTACTACGATTTGCATGTATATATGTAAACATGCATGATTTATTAATATACTGACTGATGCTTAACGGAACATAAGCACATGCAAGACTATCTAGTGTATAGGCAGTGAGAGTAAATTGAATGGCCAGAGAAACACCGCCGAAGCCGTCCCGGACTATTCTAGGCAGGATTCAAACATGCAACCCTTTAGTGGGAGTCTGACATACCTCCGTGTATGTACAAGCGGATGTATGTGTGTATTCAGGGGGAGAGCAAACACACGTTTAGCTGGATTTTGAGTGGGCTTAAATAATAACCTACTGCTTTCCGTTTTAGTAATTATCTCTCTTATATATGCATGTATCTATATAGGCCTGTCTCTCTGTTTAGCCGCTTGTGTATGTTTTATAGCGTGTGCCCATCTACTTGTTAGTTTTTTGTTACATAATAAGGTTTTGTCATTTTGTTTAGTCCCCAAATGAACGCCATAAAATTGTATGCACGTAAAGTTGTCATGAACAAATCATTGCTTTTGCGTTTAACTTGATACTGATTTTATTAATTGATTAATGTGTAATCTACACATATAGTGGGTGCAGGTATTCGTTTTATTTCCGTTTCCATAGCGACTATAAATATAAACTTATTTTCTTCTAATGGTTGATATGAGCCACCCAGTAAGTTATAAGTGTCAAGTCCCTGAACAGTGGCCACATCATTTTCACGTGCACGCGGGTAAATGCCATTATATCAAGCTTTCAATGGTTTGTCGCTTGATCAAGTGAAACAAATAACGCATTCATTATACACGTATTATATAAAAGAGACGTTTAACTTTCATGATGTAAATATATTTCGTTCCGACGACACTAGACTAAACGTGATGCTTTACAATAAGACAGGAAATTCATACAAGAAACCATGTTAAATTATACAAGAACTTTAAAGTATTTCACTGCAGATGATGAATAATATGACACACACAGTCCTTCTTAAGATGTTATTTTTACCATGGTTTTATTCCCTTTCTTTCTTTCCTTTGATCTCTATATTTTACTATATTACCTTATACCATATGTACCGAATTATATGGATATTAGCACCAGTTGTGTAATTAAGTGGTGACATTATCATAATAAAAAATGCATATTGAGTTGGAGTGTCTTTCAAGCTCATTTCATGTAATTTTGAATATTATTTTCAAGGCATGCCACGATATTTTTAAGATATTGTAAAGTCAATGGGTAACTGGAAAAAAAAATGCCATCAAAATGAACAATACCGCAATGTTTGCTTTGATTCTATCGAGTTCCTGTTAAGGCGAATTATATTGATTATCGGTGTCCAAAAGTATTATGGGGCATAGGAATGAGGTTGGGTAAAATCGATGTAATCACTATGTTCCTCCTCCACAGCTGAAACTATTGTAACGGTTGACATGTCATCTAACATCTTTGTATAGGAGTGGAATAATTACAATCGTTCTGCTTATTCTTGAGAAAAAGAATAAGTTTAAATCACAACAATAACAACCCTATATGATCTTGACCCGTTACGCCGAAGTCAGGCATGGAAGCACTCATTTAAGGAAAAGGCATGAGTCTATCTAAACCTCGTTACTAGTGGATAAGTCTTTGAAATGGCCAGAAATTCCAGAATGACGAAACACACTGTAAAAGCGATGAACACTGTCAATATCAGTAGGATTCGAAGTAAGCATTGATTCATTTGTAATGTTGGTTGGAGAGCAAAGTTAAGTTTTATAGGAAATCGGGGCCACATTTGGACGCTTACAATATTCCAGATTCTCCTCTTGTTTAATCAAAATAAAATAATTTAAATAATAATAATACTAATAATAATAATAATAACAACCAAAGTTAGGTGCCTCTTTCACCTAAACAACGAGGTGAAACATCATCTCACAAGCATTTACAGTCAATATAAGTATATGCCATCAGAACGAGACCATCTGTAAGAACCATGAGAATCTATCATTTAAAGTGCTTATATACCGGTAAAAAAACAACAAGACTTTTTTAGAGTGGTGTTGAAGTTCTTTTTCATAATAAAAATGGCATTTTGTGAACATATTTGTTTTTTCCAAATCACGTATCATCATCTCAATGTTTCGTATAATGTAAATATATATGTATGTCTTATCTTGACATAATGTTTTTAAACGATTGTGTATTTTCATCACTTTTGGTGGCAAAAAGTAAGTTGTTTGTATTGTAGATTTGTGCATGTGAGCCGATAGGGGCACCGGGTGACCATGAGATCAAAAGCGCTGGCCTTTCCCGATCACTGTTATATGGCACCACTCGGGTTCGGCCCATGTGGGTATGTTAGAAAGCTTGCCAGTATCTTCCCTTGGGTCGGAGGATTTTCAAGGTTTATTTCAGGTTTCTTCCAACTCCAGTACTACCGTACAATAATGTGTTGAAAAATGGCGCTTAGCCCACAACAACAACTACCAACCCACAACCATCTACATGTATTTTTTAGATGATGGGGAATCATACATCATAGAAAGATACATACATACATATATACATACATACATACATACATACATACATACATACATACTGTATGCATGTGTGTCTCTGTGTGTGTGTGTCTGTGTAATACAGAGTGTACAAAGACAAAATATATCACAGAGAAGAAACAATAAATGTGTGCTAGTTGTGATGTTATACATTATTAAAGAATACATTATGCAATGTTTTTTTATATTTTACTTTTATTATGTTCTCCTCTTTCTCTTATTTACATTATCACACTTTCATTTTCATACAACAATACTGATTTTATTTCGTTAGTATAAATTTACAAGCTTCATAAAACAAAGTTTTCCCATCACACTTCAAATTCTTTTGGACTTAAATACAGCAAAGTTTTATCATAGATGTTATTGTCTAAATTAAATATATAGTGAAATGAATAATAATGTTTATATCATCAGGGTGAAATCCATTAGGTGGAGGCATGCACTGTCAAATTATGTGAAATCTCTAAAATTTGAAGAAAACAAATTGGAATACAAAATATAAGAAAATCCGAAATTTGGTTTAGTCAAACCCTGGATAAATCCGAAATCTGCATATTTCATAATCTGGACAAACCCCTAATCTGGATAAATCTAAATCTGAGCAAACTTAAAATCGATATAAATTAAAATATTGGTATCCTAATAAAGTAACAATTTCAGATTTTTTTATAAAAAAAACGCTGATTATTTGAGGAGAAAAGCACAGTTGTTGTTAAGTACACATTAAATTGCGGTGTATTATGAAAAACATGATTTTAAAACTTTGTAAACAGTAACACCAGCAATTTTGAATATTAGAATTAACGTCCCAATTTATGTTTAGGAAAAATACATACGACCGAGGATGTAAATGTTGTCCTTCTGAAATGTGGCGCGACTGGGCCCTATTTTACTCCTGTATCCTCAGATGTTTTCAAAAACATCCTCAACGGGGACAGACCGCTCCGTTGGCCTAGTGGTTAGAGCGTCCGCCTCGGATCTGGTATCTCGCGGGTTTGAATCATACCAAATACTTATAAAACTGGTATACTAACAACTTCCTCGCTTGGTGTTCAGCATTCAGGGGTTAGTGCAAGGACTGATTGGCCTGTTATCAAGATATTGTGACTGGATGGGACATAATGCTGCATGTCTGCAAGCCCCAGTGCTTGACATCTCTATAAACTCACACTGCAGACATCGTAGCGATATGACTGAAAATTGTTTTAAAGCTACGTTAAAAAATCCAACACACACACACAGACACACACACCGGGGACAACAAATTCTCTCTGATTCGTGTGTTAGAAACGGGGACGCTACCACCTCGTGCTCAGTAACATAGAATGCTGGGGATAATGCTGCTATTATCAACATAGCGAAGCTCGTTCCGGGAGGCTGCAATTGACGAAACATTAAACAAACAAGGCAACATAAATTATAATCGTTCTGTAAAAAACAGTTGATTACAACATAGCAAAGAGTACAGAGACCAACACAATGGGTGGAAATTATGCTGATCGGATTCGACCAAAGCGTCCACGTGCGTTCGACGAGGGTCCATCTCAAGGCTACATGATTAATTGAAACGATGTACATGTACAAATTATTGTAAAATTTCATACTCAACCCTAAATTTGATAAAGTTGTGAGACTTTCATAGCTATATCAATGTGTGTGTTTGTGTGTGTGTGTGTGTGTGTGTGTGTGTGTGTGTGTGTGTGTGTGCGTGTGTGTGTGTGTGTGTGAGTGTGTGTGTGTGTGTGTGTGTGTGTGTGTGTGTGCATCATTTTTTAAGGGTAATAACTCTCCGTTCGAGAAAACGAATTTGCAAACCTATGATTCCCCCTCCCGTTTTGTTTGTACAGCATTTTGGTATATGTTCATTATGATTCTGGTATAAACATACCAACTAATCCAGAAAGAGTTGGGGAAAGGACGCGAACAAATACTGTATGTGCCTTACCAATGTAGAGACGTGTTTATTCGTGCTTGTGCATATACTATACGGGGGTCCTATACCACTAAGAACTAATAAAGCACTAAGAGGTCCTAAGAAGCATTAAAAGGCGCTAAGTGGTCATCAAAGCGGATCTTAAAGAAAACAAAATATGTTTTCTTTTTATGGATAAAATTCATTTGTATCATACTACCAGCAGCTCAAAACTGAAGAAAGGCAACTTTATGTGTGATGTACGCTAAAACTGCAAGCATTATTGTTCATTCTATGGGCGAGTTTTTCAGCGCCGTTATTCTTCAGATATTTCACGGAAGAACATTACGGTTATATGTTTCGTTAGAGAACATGATATATAAGTGACCTAGCTAATGAGACATAGCATCATCCAAAATAGTATGTTACAGTCAATACATAACAACCAAAATCATGTACGCAAATCAGAGCAAGAAAATATTTATGATTTGATAAAAAAATAAGTTCTAACAAACAACCAACAGTGATCAAGTATATTTCATTCATTCTCAACATAAACTGAAAATATGAAGTCATATTTTTGTTACAGCAGAACAATATGGCAACCCAAATGTGGTTCAATTTTCTTTAATCACGCACTCGTTATAAAAACTAAATAATGATATCAATGACGAGCTTAAAGTGGCTTTCATTTACATTCCACTTAAGGAATCACCGTACACCTCGAAATAACCAGGATCATAAAATGAACAAGTATGGGTTCAAAACTTATTGACTTTTGCAAATCAAATGATATTTAAAAAGCAAATGGAATGGTCAGTGAGGAAAAAGACATTGGAAATCTTACTTGTAACACTGATTGCTATTCCCGATGGACATATTTTAGTGTCCGAATTTCGTATTTTGTTCTGAATTATCAGATATTTATTGTTCTCTGCCATTTCTTATAACCATAACATTCAGACAAAGTATAGACCTGAAAGCCAAATATATATTGTTACGTATCGGCTCGTTCAAAGTAACACAAAGAAAGAGTGAAGAAAACAAGCTTTGTAAATTTTAACAAAAATAATTTATTTCCCTAGAAAACACGGAGAAAAGTTAAATATGTGAAACAAGACTTACGATTTACGAAGAAGATACAAAAATATGACCTAAAATTGTGAAAACATAAGTCCTGTGAATAAACAATTCTAAATTGATACAATCTGAATCTCAGTTCCGATCCAAGATGGCGGGCGATGACGTCAGACGAAGGCTAACACAGAATGTCCAGAATTTTCACTGTAAAGCACAATTTGTATTGTTCTGTTCCGATTTAGAAATAATTTCATCAAATGTCTTTGTCCAAAGCCAGTAGTGTTGTTCTCCAGGGAAAATAATTATTTAGAAAGTAAATGAAATACAGCTACCACCACTAACAACACACATGTTGTTCCTAACACGTACGAATGAACAAACACCTCTTTCCAGCACAGAAATACCTTTTCCTTAAGGTATTAGAAACTCTGTAAGATGTTATGATGTGACTCTCAAGTATAACTGACTACGATTATGACCACGACTCTATGACTGACTAAACATTTCTTACAGGTAACTGAGCATTTAAAATAAGCTAATGCGTCATTACATGTACACATGCACGAAATACACGTGTGATTTCGCAATCCATCTGGACATTACGAAAACCTAAACAAGTATCAGCCAATCATTTACACACCTACTGCTGAATGTTTACTTGCTACACAAAACCCGTCATACAAAAATCGTGCTTACACGAGTCACATTTACGTTTTAAATAAATACGATGTTTCTAACAAACTATTAGACCTTGCTAGCATAATCATCACCATAATAATAATAACTTTTAGTGATATAAAAATAAAATAAAAATGAAACAAAGAATTAGAAGAATTTAAATTTTAACACATATGTAATTTAACTACAGGGTCGTAACACTTTCCCCCATAAAGAAAAAAGAAAGATTTATGTAATAAAGCTTTCTTTTTTACCAGATGTAAATTATACATGAGGTAAAAAAATATTTACATAAGAAGAACTCTTATGAATCTACAGAAAAGTGTATATGAAAATGACATTTCTATACACGGGAAAGTGCATCTGCAATTAAATTATATTTTCCTTTAATGTGCCTGATGTCAAGATTGTACTCTTGCAAAAATAAACTCCATCTCAACAGTCTTTGATTTTTATTTTTCATTCTGCTGATGAAAGTAAGGGGGTTGTGATCACTAAACACAACAACCGGAGAAGGAGCGGAGCTAACAAACTTCAAAATGCTGTAATGCTAGCATTAAAGCCAAGCATTCCTTCTCGATTGTTGAGTAGTTTCTTTGGTGTTTATTTAATTTCTTAGAGAAATAACACACTGGGTGTTCAACACCATTTTTGTCATCTCGACGCAAAACTGCTCCAACCCCAACATCACTTCCATCCACAGACAGTTTGAATGGTTGACTGAAATCTGGAGCTGTTAAAACTGGTGCACTTTTAACTATGGCTTTTAATCTATCGAAAGCCTCTTGACATTTTCCAGTCCAAAGAAACAGGTTTTTCTTTATTAACAAGTTTGTCAGTGGTTCAACAATATCAGAAAATTTAGAACAAAATTTGCGATAGTACCCAGCCATACCCAAAAATCGCATCAGCTATTTTTTACTAACAGGCACAGGAAATTCAGAAATAGCCTTGACCTTAGCATCTATAGGTTTAACTTGACCATGTCCCACAATATGTCCTAGAAAAGTAACACAAGCACGGCAGAACTCACTTTTAGATAAATTAATAGTCAAATTTGCATCCGTGAGTCTGTCGAAGAACTTCGAATCGTGGCTAGATGTTCTTTTCAGGTGTTGTTGTAGATGATGACATCATCAATATAGGCATCACAATTGTCTAGACCAGAAGTAATCATATTCATAAGGCGTTGAAAAGTACTTGGAGAACCCTTCATCCCAAATGGCATTACTTTATACTGGTAGAGTCCATCTGGAGTCACAAATGCCGAAATTTCTTTTTGCTCTTTCCGTTAGTGGAATGTGCCAAAAATCCTTCAGAAGGTCGAATTTAGTGACGTATTTGGCATTTCCAATTTTGTCGATACAATCGTCGATTCTTGGCAATGGGAATGAGTCCGTTTTAGTCACACTGTTCACCTTTCTATAATCCGTACACATTCGGAAAGTTTTATCCGGTTTCGGAACAAGAATGCACGGTGAACTCCAATCACTCTTACTGGGCTCTATAAAATCATTTTCCAGTAAATACTGAATCTCTTTTTCATGTATTCCTGTTTAAAAGGATTCATTCTGTATGGGTGTTGTTTCATGGGTTTCGAATCTACTATTTCAACGTCGTGAAAATTTTTGTTTGTCCTTGTAGGCACGTCTGGAAACAAGTGTTCATATTCAGACAATAATTGTTTAAGTTCACTTTTTTCTTGATTTTGTAAATGAGAAAGTTTCAGGTCTAGATTTTCCATAACTTCGAATTCCGAAGATTTGTTGTTCCAAGATCAGATGAATCCAACTGAATTCCTTCATTCAAATCCTCAGCTGGTGGGACAGGTACAACTAAATTAATTGCATGATTTACCTGGCTATTTCTTTTAAAATAATAGTACTCCATTAATTTACTTAGACTTGAGTACTAATATTATAATTTAACTCATTCATTTTCTTCTTTACTTTGTAAGGGCCATAAAATCTAACTTGAAGAAAATTCTGCAGAATGAGCAAGAGAGAATGGACTTTATTACGGGACTCAAAAATTCTCTCTAGTATACTTTGGTGAAACCATAGCTTCACTTTTGACTTGAACTGCTGAATGCAAAATTCAAGTGTAACAAGCTGGAACATACCAGACTTGAAATCTGACCTTTGACCAAATTGAACAAATTTGAGAAGGCCAAATTGAGTCAAATTCCTCAACGGAATTATCTCTGGAAAACTTGTTGACGCACACTTGATGGTCAACAAAATTTGGCTACCTGACTTGGTCTTTGGTAAGGGACTAACACAATCTCCCATAGTTCTACTGAATGGTTCGTCAAATGCAGGAATTGGTTGCAGATGAGCTTTAGGTATCTTTTGATTTGGTCTTCCTACAATTTGACAAGTATGACAAGATCTACAAAACTTGCACACATCACTTTTAATTTTTGGCCAATAGAAGTGAGTCAAGATCTTGTGATACGTTTTATTTATCCCTAAATGACCAGCCATAGCAGTTTCATGGGCCAAACTAAGTATTTCCTGTCTGCAAGGTTTCGGAACCACAATCTGATATTTTACTGACCATTCGTCACTAGCAGGTACCTCGGGAGGTCTCCATTTTCTCATAAGGACTCCATTTTTAATGAAGTAACAGACAGGTACTTCAGTTGCTTCAGTTTCACTAACGGCCCGCTGAAACAAACAGGAGATCTCAGGATCCTTCTCCTGTTCGACGACAAGTGATTGTCGTTTATCACCATGATCAGATAAAAGAGAATGAGTATTCGAAAGAGGATCACTGATCAATGCCTTTTGACTGATCCAAATTAGAAGTGAAAGTGACCTCATCAAAAGCCTGACCAATACATGTGTCAGCTAAAGGAATACACTCCTTGTCAAAATCATTCTCAAGAGCTTTCTTTGTCATAGCTCTGGTAACTGCACAAGCTGGGAATAAATCGGGGATTTCTGTTTCAATAGGATCAACTTTCTGATCCAAAGAAGGCTTGTCAGTTACAAGTGGATTAACCACAACCTTGTCTCCAGCTAAGTCATTGCCTAGCAACAAATGAATGCCCTCAACTGGTAAAGTAGACACTACCCCGACTGTCACAGGTCCTGAAACTAAGTCTGATGACAAATTAACAGAATGGAGAGGAACATTAACAAAGCCGCACTCTACTCCCTGAATGAGAACACTCATTAGAACAGGTCTTCTCAGAAGAAGGCAAAATACCTGAAACTAAAAGACTGAGAAGCTCCTGTATCCCTCAAAATTTTAATAGGGATAGGATTGGCCAAATCACCCAAGAGTGATATAGAACCCTTCGACATGAATGGTTCAAAATTCTCCATGACACAAGCAGACTGAGGTTTTTCAAACCCAACAAATGTATTGTTTTCAATACATGACCGTAACCTTGACCTCTTGGCAATAAGAGCATTTGGGATAGGTCTATCTTGATTCTGATGCCTATATTTCAGTTTGAAGCAATCAGATATGACGTGTCCTTTTCTCTTACAATAGGTACACGTAGGTAGAGACAAGGATTTTGAATCAAGTCTCTCAGAGGCTTGATTTTTAGAATTTGTGCCAGATTGAGTTTTACTGAGAGTCGTATTTGACTGAAACACATTTCTATCAGTAGACTGCTGAGTGAAAGATTTGCTTACAGCAGGAACTTTATGAGTTAAGGAATACTTATCAGCAGCAAGAGCAGCCTTTTCCAAGGTTTTGACCTCATGATCTTCAAGGTGATTTTTGATAGCACTAGGAATACAGTTTTTAAACTCTTCAAGTAATACCAGTTGTTCGAGTCTTCCATAATCATGTTCAATTTTCTCAGAGACACCATCTCTTGAACAACTGTTCTTTTTCTCTAGCAAATTCAACATAAGTGTGTCTAGTTTCTTTTTTGTAGTTTCTGAACCTTTGCCGATAAGCCTCAGGGATTAACTCGTAACCCTTCAAGATGCATTCCTTAACCAAATCGTAATCAGAACTTTGTTGTACTGACAGAGATATATAGATATCTCTGGCCTTGCCATAAAGTACACTCTGCAACAATTGAGTCCAATACTCTCTTGGCCATTTTGAATTCTCAGCAACTTTTTCAAAAAGAATAAAATATTTGTCTACTTCCTTTTCACTAAAAGGGGGAACTAACTTGATATTTCCTAAAATGTTAAAATTTGAATTTGCACGAGAAGTGGAATCGTGCCTGTCACTTGCCAGCTCAAACTCTTTCATTCTAAGTTGAAATTCTTTATCTTTTTCCCTTTCCTGTACATGCATTTGTTCTTTTTGTAATTCAATTTGTTCTTTTTGTAATTCAATTTGTTCTTTTTGTAATTCCATTTGTCTTTCTTTTTCCCTTTCTTCTATTTGTATTTGTTCCTTTTGTAATTCTATTTGCCTTTCTTTTTCCCTTTCTTCTAATTGCATTTGTCTTTCTTTTTCCCTTTCTTCTATTTGTCTTTGTTCCTTTTGTAATTCTATTTGCCTTTCTGTTTCCCTTTCTTCTAATTGCATTTGTCTTTCTCTCTCCTCCCTTTCAGATTGTAATCTCATTTGTTCTTTTTGATTCTGAAGCTCGAGCTTCCTTAACTCTATTTCCATTTTTTTCATTTTTAGTTCTGTTTTCTTACTGTCAGAGTCTGTCATGGACTTACTGACAGATGCCAAAACACTTTGGTCAAAAACATTCTGTCCTACCAAATAATGAATTAATTTTTTTTGATTTCTTGCTTTGTCAAGAAAGCTTTTGCTTCAGAAAGATCGTACTTTCTGGCAAGTTCAAGCAACTCATCCTTCTTCAGACTATCCAACTGTTCTTGAGTTGGGTTAGAAAGAAAACTCTCCACTTTTGACATTCTTAAAGAAAGCCTGTTGTTTTCACTAAGACTTCAAATAAAATGAACTAGGGAATTTAAATTTCAATTTTTAGCCAATTTCATATATCAGCCAAATTCATAGATCCAATCCCGGACGAGCCCCCAATTTCTTTATGTTACGTATCGGCTCGTTCAAAGTAACACAAAGAAAGAGTGAAGACAACAAGCTTTGTAAATTTTAACAAAGATAATTTATTTCCCTAGAAAACACGGAGAAAAGATAAATATGTGAAACAAGACTTACGATTTACGAAGATCCAAAAATATGTTCTAAATTTGTGAAAGCACATAAGTCCTGTGAATAAACAGTTCTAAATTGATACAGTCTGAATCTCAGTTCCGTTCCAAGATGGCGGATGATGACGTCAGGCGAAGGCTAACAAAATGTCCAGAATGTTCACTGTAAAACACAATTTGTATTGTTCTGTTCCGATTTAGAAATAATTTCATCAAATGTCTTTGTCCAAAGCCAGTAGTGTTGTTCTCCAGGGAAAATAATTACTTAGAAAGTAGATAAAATACAGCTACCACCACTAACAACACACATGTTGTTCCTAACACGTACGAATGAACAAACACCTCTTTCCAGCACAGAAATACCTTTTCCTTAAGGTATTAGAAACTCTGTAAGATGTTATGATGTGACTCTCAAGTATAACTAACTACGATTATGAAACACGACTCTATGACTGACTAAACATTTCTTACAGGTAACTGAGCATTTAAAATAAGCTAATGCGTCATTACATGTACACATGCACGAAGCACACGTGTGATTTCGCAATCCATCTGGACATTACGAAAACCTAAACAAGTATCAGCCAATCATTTACACACCTACTGCTGAATGTTTACTTGCTACACAAAACCCGTCATACAAAAATCGTGCTTACACGAGTCACATTTACGTTTTAAATAAACACAATGTTTCTAACAAACTATTAGACCTTGCTAACATAATCATCACCATAATAATAATAACTTTTAGTGATATAAAAATAAAATAAAAATGAAACAAAGAATTAGAAGAATTTAAATTTTAACACATATGTAATTTAACTACAGGGTCGTAACACTTTGTTTCAATATTACCCAGCAGTCATCTTTAAACTCTTGTTAACGCTATGCCTCCTGAATGGATGGTTATATCAACATTGCATTTTCCCAAAATTTCTTATGATGTCAAGATGGTCTATTCAATGAATTGAAATGGTGCGAACCACATTTAGTATGGTCCCAATGGCAGCCATCTTGAAAATGTTGCTAACACTACGCTTCCTTAACGGAAAGTCATATTGACATGAGGTTTCACCAGAAGACTTTTTATAATGTCTGCTTGGTCCTAAATGAAAATGGTGCCTACCTGATATCCAAAAAGGCCACAATGGTAGTCATCTTGAAAATCTTGTTATCGCTTCTTCTGAATGGGAAGTCATACTGACGTGGAGTTTTGACTAATTGACTTCTTATGTATCTAGTTGGTCCTTAGTGAAAGTGGTGCTGCTCAGACATCCAGTATGGCTGCACCTTGACTATCTTGAAACTCTTGCCATACTAGTAAATGAGCTGTCATATTAACATGGGACTGCCCTCTGTTTTTTTATCTGACTCATTATTACTGACTTTATTTTCGTAAGAAATGGAGGAAGACCTTTGCGATTGACGCATATAGTGTCACAGGTGTAAGTGTTATCTCGTTGCAGGTGTTCGGGAAGTGTAATACTGGAGAAGTACCTATCAAAGTAATACAGTTTCCAACGAGATCTCGTGACAGATCATGGACGACATGATACCCCATCCATACGTGTCGAGAGTTCACTTTGATCTTTTTTTTTTTTTGCTACAATACAACTGGCATACGCTCATGTAGGAGGTTACTCCATCACACCTGGCCCCAAACTCTTGTTCCAAATCTTTTTATATACATGACAGTCATGTATATCTTCAATTCTAACCGCCCCTTGTGTCCTTTCATTTGCAATATCAGTGGCAAAGACTCGTAACATATGTAATATATACTTATACTGTGTATAAAGCTCATTTAAAGTTTCCATTATTTACATAAAACTTGGCCTGTGGATGAAATGGGAATGAGTATGTTTTGTGTACCATATAAATAAACAGTATTACGACTCTATGGTCTTAAAATAACTAATAAAAAATAATTAGATCCATCAAGCTTTGTAACATTCAAAAATAATTTATTTTCCTTGAATAAAAAGTGAAAAAATAAAAATGAACTTACGGTATTGCGAATTAAATCCCAAATAATACTATAATTACAGACACAAGTCCTAATAATTAAAATTCTGAATAAATATTCATGGAAATCCAAATTAAATTCAATGCTGAAGGCGTTGATACGCATGTGGTGGCCTGTATAATGCTGGTGTACCAAGTCTTTTTTGGATGACAATAATTCAATCCAAGAGTTAAATCCTTTTTTTT
>JAECUM010043209.1:0-23933 GCA_016617855.1 Megalonaias nervosa
TATATATATATATATATATTACAAATAATGCTATAGTAGTATGGGAAAATGCCGGTTCTGGCGCAGCTCCCTATTTTAGGCCTTTTTAGACCGAAATAACGCTTCTATCCAGAGAAAATTCTGATTTTTTTTTAATTTTTATTGATAACTTTTAATTTTTTTTAATTTCCATACTAAAAATATTTAAAACAGCTTGAAAAGGCCTATATTAGGGAGAAAAATATATATGAAAAATATAAGGTTAAAAACAGACTAACAAACTCTCTATGTAAAATTTGAAATAGATTAAAAATATAATTTATAAATAAATGGCGGGTTACACAGATGAAACAATATTAAAATATAGTTCTACAGGTGAGCCATATAAAGCTAATAAATGTTTTATAACGAAAGATGGTGAAGTTGTTGAGACAAAATGTATAAAATTATATGCGTTTAATCTAACCGAAAAATTTATGGTTGAGTTTGATTCAGTGACGTTTGCATCACTTGGCCTGTAGGTAAATCAAAAACGCATCGGGCAAAATAAACCTATTGAAAGGCCAGATGGATCATTATGGCTTTGTTGTAAGGTAAAATGTAATAATGATGAGAGAATATTGAGGGAGAAAATGAGAAATTCGAAAATAGATATCTATACACAATTAATTAACGGTCTTGATGAAAAATGGTGGAATATTGGAAAGAAAAAATAAAAAATAAAAACGTGCGGATGAAACAATAGCAATCTAAGGCGAATGCCAGAACTAACTCTACGAGCGCAGGTCAAGCACTTAAATAAGAGTTTTATAATGGCCTAGCGAAAACGTATTAATTCCATCGCTACAATAACGCTTATCATCAAAATTTGTTAACGCGCGTTTTGTTAATTTATCTGTCTTAAGCTTATGGTTATAAGATCTTATAGTATGCATTATCGCTGTGTGTTTACATGATGTGTTTAGAACATTAACATAATCGCTATGTTTAATATTATTTTTAACGACGGAATTCTTAATACCTTTTAGTTTTTTACTTTCTTTATCGACAGATTTAACTGAGTATATCTTGGAACGTAATCCAACGAACTCAATTACAGGTTTAAAACAAAATTCATCTTTCATTTTTCCCATTACTTTTTTATTTATTGGGTCGTGGAACGGCGAATCTCTAGCAACGTCAGACAGATCAAATTTGTCCCGGTGTTTATAAATATCTTCATAGACATCATCGCAGAAAACTTGATAGACTAGCGAGTCTGTATCGGTGAAAAGTAATTTTGATTCCGGCCATAGTTGTTTAGCGGTATTATAATGAAAATCATACATCAACCATTTCGAAGTTTCTAAAACGGTCGCACCAACATATATCGGTTTATTTAACTTTAGATTCGTTTTAAATTTCTTTACCAAATTAAGATTTTCATTAATATGTACAGAACCAGCAAAACTATCTAAAGCAACTAATTTACTAAAACGTTTTTCCGAGTTAACTATTTCAATGTCCACGCGTTTGCGAATGTTTTCCATAGTTTTGCCGAAGACAGAGTTATTCATAAGCTTAAAGAAATCCTTCTCAGAATCGGTAGTTGCTGCGGTTCTCATGTCATTATTAAACTTTATATACGGCAACATCCATTTCGATTGCTTAACCCGAAGTATCTTATGAATTTTTCTTAGTATTAAACCATTATTAAGCGCTTGCTGAAGATTTCTATAATGACAGACATAATTACGTTTGTTAAGTAAATTTGGAACTAATTTTGTTATCATGCAAGGTTTTCCAACACGATTAGCTATTTGTTCCTTAGACAATAATGAATCTGGAATTATCATTTTTTTCTGGTAGAAAAGGATAATCATTATGTAGATCGTGTAAATGTTCTGGATAATCAACATCAACTTCGAGATAATAAGTATGATCAGAATCAGATAGATCTTTCTTAAAATTATTAGTGTTTTCACCAAATTCTGTTTCAGCAACCCATCTATCAACACCATGCGGCATAGACTGAGACATTGCTCAATCGTAAAGCGCATTCGTATCCAGGTAGATGATATAGCTAGATGACTGACTCGGATCGTAGTCGGATAAATATTTATTGTTAGCTCGTGCATATTTATGGCTAATAACAGATATTCCACCTCGAATCGCTTTTTCGAAAAATAAATACATGTCGATATTGCCGTCGATTATCAACTCCGTAGTCGTGCTTGTTATTTTATATAATGCGTCCCAAGACAATCCTGGACTCGAAAAATACCAAGCCGGATCTAGTTTATATTTATCTAACGAGGTTTTTCTTAAACTGGTGAATATATCGTCGAGAAGTAACACATCCTGAATAAGATAGATATCCATGTAGTCACCGAGAGTTTTACTTGAAAATACCCTCCAAACGTGTTGAGCGTGATTATAATCATCATCAGAAATACCTTCTCCGGATAATTCCGAATAAAATTTACTTTTATCAGGCAAGGAAACATCGTTAAGGACATCAAGCGAATCTAAATATTTGTATGGGAAAATTCCTTTTTATTTCGTCAAGCTGGCATTATTACTGAAATGTTCTTCTAACGATCTAAAGTTACTACAGTTTTTTGCAAGCGCATCTAACGAAGATGCCATACACTGCATACTGTCAATAAATCTCAGCGGCCCAACTGTTACAGACATAAATTTTTCATAATTATTAGGAATTGCGCTTATTTGTTTATCATCACAGAGTTTAACCATATCAGGATTACCTAACGCGGAAATAATAAAATGTCCATCATATCCTCGGAAATTATGCGCGATGCAAGGAATTATGTTTACAGTATGGAAATGTTCTTTACAATCCTGATGAGCTGCTCCAGAATATTTACCTGTTAAATAACAATAATCAACGACCTTAGTGAGATTTCTGATTGGTTTCGGTTTTTCTGTAAAGGTAGAGTCTCTAGAGACATTAGTGACATTCTTCTGATTGTTTTCTGTTTTCTTAACAAAACCCTGATTGCAAATATAACATCGAGTTATTTTATTAAATTCTATGCGATCCTTATCCGTTACAACAACTTCAGATTTATTGATAGTTTTTTTATAGATCTTATCAGCTTCAATAAACAAATTTTTAATCAACCACACTGCAGGGTCTTCATCGGAATCTTTAGTTTTTCTATAAATTTTAACTGGCTCTGATAAAGTCGAATCAATAATACAAGTAACTTTATACGCAACTGACACTGATACATGTTTTGCAGTGTGAACTGTCTCACTATCTTCTTTTACGTTCGGCTTGTGATTATTTTGAATAATGCGAGGTTGAATCGACTCAAAATCATATGTAATAGTGAAAGGCACTGTAGCTGCATTTTTAAATTTGCTGAATTTTAATAGTTTATTTGCAACAGATGGTAAATTTGTTCTTTGCGAGTACACGCAGTATTCGAGATGTTTTGATACTTTTTCGTTATCATGAAATCCGTGGAGACATTTATAACAGAAATACATTTTATGATCATTTTTGCTATATTGTTTTCCAACTAACCCATTAAAATTTCTTATCAACGAGCAATGCTTATGAAACATTAATAGGTTTATTGTATCAGGTCCAGCATATGATGATATTCTTAGCGGATAAATTTTTTAACTATCATCGAGTCCGAAAACATTAATTCCATCCTTGATCAACTCGCGGTTTTGTTCTTCGATTTTAGATAATTGCTTAATCGGGGTTGGGAAATCAATGCCATCTAGATTTAATTTTGAAACATGTTCGAGATATTTCGAAACTCTGTTAGCGTCTTTCGATACTGGAAATAAGTGTGCTAAGATACTCCAAATAACACATTTATCGTCATCAGATTTAACGTTAATAACACAATGGGAGTCAATTATTTTTTTAGGCAATTTAACAAATTTTCCACCGCGCAAAGGATCGTATTTATATGTGTGAACTAACAGATAAAGTTTTGAGACTAATGTCCAACCCGAACCAGATCTAGTGTAATTTTCGATTTTGTTTTCAATTTCTTGATTAATAATCGCGGCAACTTTATCGATATTATCGTGAACGTAAACAACTTTAGGGTTTGCGGTAATATACGGCCATGTTTCCTTATCCTCATTGACAGCGTGTTGAAATTTAACACGCATTTGGAACAATAATTTAACGCGAGGTTCTTTAACGAGAATATATTCGATAATTTTCTTTATCAAAGTTTCTAGTGGAGCTTGGTCTAAATTATCAACGTGAAATGTTTTAGTAAATCCGGCGAACAATGATTTAGTTTCTTTAATGTTTTGGTGTGATTTCTTGATTTCAGCAAGCTCATTTTGTAGTCGCTCAATAGCAATACTTGTTCTGGGATAATCAGGTTTTCTTCCAGTTGTCTTTATATAATCATCGATAAGACGCTTGACCATCTTATGATGCGACTGCCTATCGAGACCCTCATGCGATTTAATATCGGGAAGTACCCGTCTGAGTAATCTTCGTTGTATTTCTTTTTGTAGCTCATACAATGCAGCATTTGTTCTGGGATAATCTGGTCTTACCCCAATGAGTTTTTCATAAGAATCTTATGTTTTTTTGACAATATTATGACGCGATTGGTTCGTCTTTGTCATTCTATATTATAGGTTTTATACAATATTAAGTTCAAATTAAAAAAGGGGATTTCCCTGATGGGTTTTTCCAAGGGGATTTCCCTGATGGGTTTTTCCAAGGGGATTTCCAGGATTTTGCCTAAAATCGTATTTAAATTTAAACTTAATATTATCTTATTATATACCGATGCCTTTCCCAGTCGGTTTGAACAACTGCAAATGGCTGTTTCAAGGATCGGATAAAGTCTGCGGGAAAAGTTGTTATCGAGAATATTGTGGTCTGCATCACGGTTATATACAAAGGTATTCCTCAACAGGATCACGTCCATGTCTAAGTTGTGGTTGTGGAACTCGAGCTAAATATCAAGTTTGGCATAAATGTGGTGGAGGTATTTATGGAAACTTAATCAACTACTACAATCGACAAAATCTAAAATGTTGCTCTTACAAAACAATTCCGCCAACAATCGAAGAATACCTAACAAACACAAATCAAGGTGCTTGACCGGCGCTCGTAGAGCTAGGTCTGGCTATAGAGACTGAGTCTCTTGCTTGAAGCATAAATCAAATTTGAATTAGAAAAATATAAAGTTTGAGATATAATGTCCAATCAAAACTTTTCTAGATTTCCATTTCCAAGATCAGATTATTTTTGTGGTAAAAAAATATCTTTTAATCAAAAATACTGTGATTTACATCTTAAACTTGAAGAAAAAAGAAAGGCTTTAGGATCTTTTATTTGTCCATGTTGTGAATGTAACTTAGTGAAAAAATATAATCATATTTGTCTTAAATGTCATAAAAAAGAGCACAAATGTTCGGCCTAACTATTGTTCCAGTAGCCTAGCTTCAAACCGTTTTTAACAAATCAGATTGGAATTTAATTTAAACATAACTATTATATTATGAGAAAATCAATTATATTATTTCCGTGCGATGAACTTTATGAGGATGCTGTGAGAATAGCCAAGGATAATGTAAGCTCATCATTTATGAAAGATGGTCTGTTAATGCGACATGTGAAAGAGTATATTGATGGTGGGTTTTCTAGAAAAGCGTTATCGCTTCTGAATACAAATAGATTTAACAAATCACGAGAAAGATTACAAAAGAAACTAGCTAGATCTAAACAAAAGTCAGAAAGTGAAAATACAGAGCGAGAAAGAAAATATAGAGTTAGACACAGCTCATTACAACAGACTTGTAGAGCGTGATGGAATCTAAAGGATTTTAAAAACAACAATCAGAAATCTATCAAATTTGAAACCCTCATAAAACAACAAATGTTCTGCAACCCTCACTGTGATGATTATTATTCTCTTTCACATCAGCATTGTATTCGATGTAGTAAATTATGCATAAGATGCATACGAGAAACCGGCAAAAGACCTGACGCTGTAAAATCAGGTAAAGAAATAGCGATTGAAATCCCAAACAAAGTGCGTGAAATAAACGAAACTTTATCGAAAAATGAGAACCTGAATGAGGTATTATCTTATTTATCAAAGTAGATATAGTTTAATAAATCTCAATCTGATTATGTTTTCTTCATCTTGTGGCGTCAAATATGTTTTTATGTTTTTATTGCTTTAAGATCATTTTCAACTCGTTCAGAAACAGATATATTTTTATGCGTTGAATTTCTTTCTTCTCTAAGTTCATCTAAAACTCGTTCAGCAGAAGCTCTCACGCTTTCTACACTATAAATATCTTTTTTTTTTATATATCGAGGTGCGGCATGACCGTTCGGTCTTGCCTTAGGTTTGCTATTACAATAGTAACTATATCTCTTCGGTTTTTTACTTTCTTCAAGATCGTGTTTTATTTCTTGATCAAAAGCAAGAGGTTTTAAATCGCTAACTGGTCTTAGATTTCTAACTTCAGCGGATTTAAGCATCTCATCATACTCAAGCTGCCTCAGATTTCTTTCTTTCTCTAATTTTTCCTCAAGCAGTTTATTGGAATATTTTAAAATTCTGATATCGTTGCAGGCTTCTTCTATACGCGAAATAAGATTATCGCGAGAATATTTTTTTTTCATTATAGAAATTAGGTTCTTCATGATCTTTAGCCTGACTTATGTTCTTCGAGAGGTTTTTCATAACCTCGGCGGTTCTCCAGATTTCATATACTCGAGCCGATCCAATTTTATAAGCTTTTGAAATTTTTGAGGCTGGCTCAAGAAATCTTAGCCTAACTATGTTTTCTTCATCTTGTAGTGTCAAATATGTTGTTGCTGGCATAATCTATTTAAAAAAAAAATTAAAAAAAATAAAAATAAAAAATACTAGCGTTTTATCACGCTCGGACAAAGCTTTAGAATTAAATAAAATGTTTTTTTGTTTTAATTATTTATCTGACAATTTTATAAAATTCTCAGCAACATTATTACTCGACTCTAGTCACTCTGAAAGAGATAATGCAAATTTTTTGGTAAGATATATTCCACCAATAAAACTAGATCGCGAAAAACAACATGAAATTGGATTAATCTCCTGCACTTGTTGACATGCTATGTATAATATAAAAACTGGAGTAAATGATGAATTTGCATTTACCGATAATGATAGCTTAAATAAATATAAAATTTCTAAAGGAGATTATACCACTACTGTAAAGATCATGAAGAACCTAATTCTATAATGAAAAAACAATATTCTCGCGATAATCTTATTTCGCGTATAGAAGAAGCCTGCAACGATATCAGAATTTTAAAATATTCCAATAAACTGCTTGAGGAAAAATTAGAGAAAGAAAGAAATCTGAGGCAGCTTGAGTATGATGAGATGCTTAAATCCGCTGAAGTTAGAAATCTAAGACCAGTTAGCGATTTAAAACCTCTTGCTTTTGATCAAGAAATAAAACACGATCTTGAAGAAAGTAAAAAACCGAAGAGATATAGTTACTATCGTAATAGCAAGCCTAAGGCAAGACCGAACGGTCATGCCGCACCTCGATATAAAAAAAAAGATATTTATAGTGTAGAAAGCGTGAGAGCTTCTGCTGAACGAGTTTTAGATGAACTTAAAGAAGAAAGAAATTCAACGCATAAAAATATATCTGTTTCTGAACGAGTTGAAAATGATCTTAAAGCAATAAAAACATAAAAACATATTTGACACCACAAGATGAAGAAAGCATAATCAGATTGAGATTTATTAAACTATATCTACTTTGATAAATAAGATAATACCTCATTCAGGTTCTCATTTTCCGATAAAGTTTCGTTTATTTCACGCACTTTGTTTAGGATTTCAATCGCTATTTCTTTACCTGATTTTACAGCGTCAGGTCTTTTGCCGGTTTCTCGCATGCATCTTATGCATAATTTACTACATCAAATACAATGCTGATGTGAAAGAGAATAATAATCATCACAGTGAGGGTTGCAGAACATTTGTTGTTTTATGAGGGTTTCAAATTTGATAGATTTCTGATTGTTGTTTTTAAAATCCTTTAGATTCCATCACGCTCTACAAGTCTGTTGTAATGAGCTGTGTCTAACTCTATATTTTCTTTCTCGCTCTGTATTTTCACTTTCTGACTTTTGTTTAGATCTAGCTAGTTTCTTTTGTAATCTTTCTCGTGATTTGTTAAATCTATTTGTATTCAGAAGCGATAACGCTTTTCTAGAAAACCCACCATCAATATACTCTTTCACATGTCGCATTAACAGACCATCTTTCATAAATGATGAGCTTACATTATCCTTGGCTATTCTCACAGCATCCTCATAAAGTTCATCGCACGGAAATAATATAATTGATTTTCTCATAATATAATAGTTATGTTTAAATTAAATTCCAATCTGATTTGTTAAAAACGGTTTGAAGCTAGGCTACTGGAACAATAGTTAGGCCGAACATTTGTGCTCTTTTTTATGACATTTAAGACAAATATGATTATATTTTTTCACTAAGTTACATTCACAACATGGACAAATAAAAGATCCTAAAGCCTTTCTTTTTTCTTCAAGTTTAAGATGTAAATCACAGTATTTTTGATTAAAAGATATTTTTTTACCACAAAAATAATCTGATCTTGGAAATGGAAATCTAGAAAAGTTTTGATTGGACATTATATCCCAAACTTTATATTTTTCTAATTCAAATTTGATTTATGCTTCAAGCAAGAGACTCAGTCTCTATAGCCAGACCTAGCTCTACGAGCGCCGGTCAAGCACCTTGATTTGTGTTTGTTAGGTATTCTTCGATTGTTGGCGGAATTGTTTTGTAAGAGCAACATTTTAGATTTTGTCGATTGTAGTAGTTGATTAAGTTTCCATAAATACCTCCACCACATTTATGCCAAACTTGATATTTAGCTCGAGTTCCACAACCACAACTTAGACATGGACGTGATCCTGTTGAGGAATACCTTTGTATATAACCGTGATGCAGACCACAATATTCTCGATAACAACTTTTCCCGCAGACTTTATCCGATCCTTGAAACAGCCATTTGCAGTTGTTCAAACCGACTGGGAAAGGCATCGGTATATAATAAGATAATATTAAGTTTAAATTTAAATACGATTTTAGGCAAAATCCTGGAAATCCCCTTGGAAAAACCCATCAGGGAAATCCCCTTGGAAAAACCCATCAGGGAAATCCCCTTTTTTAATTTGAACTTAATATTGTATAAAATCTATAATATAGAATGACAAAGACGAACCAATCGCGTCATAATATTGTCAAAAAAACATAAGATTCTTATGAAAAACTCATTGGGGTAAGACCAGATTATCCCAGAACAAATGCTGCATTGTATGAGCTACAAAAAGAAATACAACGAAGATTACTCAGACGGGTACTTCCCGATATTAAATCGCATGAGGGTCTCGATAGGCAGTCGCATCATAAGATGGTCAAGCGTCTTATCGATGATTATATAAAGACAACTGGAAGAAAACCTGATTATCCCAGAACAAGTATTGCTATTGAGCGACTACAAAATGAGCTTGCTGAAATCAAGAAATCACACCAAAACATTAAAGAAACTAAATCATTGTTCGCCGGATTTACTAAAACATTTCACGTTGATAATTTAGACCAAGCTCCACTAGAAACTTTGATAAAGAAAATTATCGAATATATTCTCGTTAAAGAACCTCGCGTTAAATTATTGTTCCAAATGCGTGTTAAATTTCAACACGCTGTCAATGAGGATAAGGAAACATGGCCGTATATTACCGCAAACCCTAAAGTTGTTTACGTTCACGATAATATCGATAAAGTTGCCGCGATTATTAATCAAGAAATTGAAAACAAAATCGAAAATTACACTAGATCTGGTTCGGGTTGGACATTAGTCTCAAAACTTTATCTGTTAGTTCACACATATAAATACGATCCTTTGCGCGGTGGAAAATTTGTTAAATTGCCTAAAAAAATAATTGACTCCCATTGTGTTATTAACGTTAAATCTGATGACGATAAATGTGTTATTTGGAGTATCTTAGCACACTTATTTCCAGTATCGAAAGACGCTAACAGAGTTTCGAAATATCTCGAACATGTTTCAAAATTAAATCTAGATGGCATTGATTTCCCAACCCCGATTAAGCAATTATCTAAAATCGAAGAACAAAACCGCGAGTTGATCAAGGATGGAATTAATGTTTTCGGACTCGATGATAGTTAAAAAATTTATCCGCTAAGAATATCATCATATGCTGGACCTGATACAATAAACCTATTGATGTTTCATAAGCATTGCTCGTTGATAAGAAATTTTAATGGGTTAGTTGGAAAACAATATAGCAAAAATGATCATAAAATGTATTTCTGTTATAAATGTCTCCACGGATTTCATGATAACGAAAAAGTATCAAAACATCTCGAATACTGCGTGTACTCGCAAAGAACAAATTTACCATCTGTTGCAAATAAACTATTAAAATTCAGCAAATTTAAAAATGCAGCTACAGTGCCTTTCACTATTACATATGATTTTGAGTCGATTCAACCTCGCATTATTCAAAATAATCACAAGCCGAACGTAAAAGAAGATAGTGAGACAGTTCACACTGCAAAACATGTATCAGTGTCAGTTGCGTATAAAGTTACTTGTATTATTGATTCGACTTTATCAGAGCCAGTTAAAATTTATAGAAAAACTAAAGATTCCGATGAAGACCCTGCAGTGTGGTTGATTAAAAATTTGTTTATTGAAGCTGATAAGATCTATAAAAAAACTATCAATAAATCTGAAGTTGTTGTAACGGATAAGGATCGCATAGAATTTAATAAAATAACTCGATGTTATATTTGCAATCAGGGTTTTGTTAAGAAAACAGAAAACAATCAGAAGAATGTCACTAATGTCTCTAGAGACTCTACCTTTACAGAAAAACCGAAACCAATCAGAAATCTCACTAAGGTCGTTGATTATTGTTATTTAACAGGTAAATATTCTGGAGCAGCTCATCAGGATTGTAAAGAACATTTCCATACTGTAAACATAATTCCTTGCATCGCGCATAATTTCCGAGGATATGATGGACATTTTATTATTTCCGCGTTAGGTAATCCTGATATGGTTAAACTCTGTGATGATAAACAAATAAGCGCAATTCCTAATAATTATGAAAAATTTATGTCTGTAACAGTTGGGCCGCTGAGATTTATTGACAGTATGCAGTGTATGGCATCTTCGTTAGATGCGCTTGCAAAAAAACTGTAGTAACTTTAGATCGTTAGAAGAACATTTCAGTAATAATGCCAGCTTGACGAAATAAAAAGGAATTTTCCCATACAAATATTTAGATTCGCTTGATGTCCTTAACGATGTTTCCTTGCCTGATAAAAGTAAATTTTATTCGGAATTATCCGGAGAAGGTATTTCTGATGATGATTATAATCACGCTCAACACGTTTGGAGGGTATTTTCAAGTAAAACTCTCGGTGACTACATGGATATCTATCTTATTCAGGATGTGTTACTTCTCGACGATATATTCACCAGTTTAAGAAAAACCTCGTTAGATAAATATAAACTAGATCCGGCTTGGTATTTTTCGAGTCCAGGATTGTCTTGGGACGCATTATATAAAATAACAAGCACGACTACGGAGTTGATAATCGACGGCAATATCGACATGTATTTATTTTTCGAAAAAGCGATTCGAGGTGGAATATCTGTTATTAGCCATAAATATGCACGAGCTAACAATAAATATTTATCCGACTACGATCCGAGTCAGCCATCTAGCTATATCATCTACCTGGATACGAATGCGCTTTAGGATTGGGCAATGTCTCAGTCTATGCCGCATGGTGTTGATAGATGGGTTGCTGAAACAGAATTTGGTGAAAACACTAATAATTTTAAGAAAGATCTATCTGATTCTGATCATACTTATTATCTCGAAGTTGATGTTGATTATCCAGAACATTTACACGATCTACATAATGATTATCCTTTTCTACCAGAAAAAAATGATAATTCCAGATTCATTATTGTCTAAGGAACAAATAGCTAATCGTGTTGGAAAACCTTGCATGATAACAAAATTAGTTCCAAATTTACTTAACAAACGTAATTATGTCTGTCATTATAGAAATCTTCAGCAAGCGCTTAATAATGGTTTAATACTAAGAAAAATTCATAAGATACTTCGGGTTAAGCAATCGAAATGGATGTTGCCGTATATAAAGTTTAATAATGACATGAGAACCGCAGCAACTACTGATTTTGAGAAGGATTTCTTTAAGCTTATGAATAACTCTGTCTTCGGCAAAACTATGGAAAACATCCGCAAACGCGTGGACATTGAAATAGTTAACTCGGAAAAACGTTTTAGTAAATTAGTTGCTTTAGATAGTTTTGCTGGTTCTGTACATATTAATGAAAATCTTAATTTGGTAAAGAAATTTAAAACGAATCTAAAGTTAAATAAACCGATATATGTTTGTGCGACCGTTTTAGAAACTTCGAAATGGTTGATGTATGATTTTCATTATAATACCGCTAAACAACTATGGCCGGAATCAAAATTACTTTTCACCGATACAGACTCGCTAGTCTATCAAGTTTTCTGCGATGATGTCTATGAAGATATTGATAAACACCGGGACAAATTTGATCTGTCTGACGTTGCTAGAGATTCGCCGTTCCACGACCCAATAAATAAAAAAGTAATGGGAAAAATGAAAGATGAATTTTGTTTTAAACCTGTTATTGAGTTCGTTGGATTACGTTCCAAGATGTACTCAGTTAAATCTGTCGATAAAGGAAGTAAAAAACTAAAAGGTATTAAGAAATCCGTCGTTAAAAATAATATTAAACATAGCGATTATGTTAATGTTCTAAAAAACATCATGTAAACACACAGCGATAATGCATACTATAAGATCTTATAACCATAAGCTTAAGACAGATAAATTAACAAAACGCGCGTTAACAAATTTTGATGATAAGCGTTATTGTAGCGATGGAATTAATACGTTTTCGCTAGGCCATTATAAAACTCTTATTTAAGTGCTTGACCTGCGCTCGTAGAGTTAGTTCTGGCATTCGCCTTAGTTTGCTATTGTTTCATCCGCACGTTTTTATTTTTTATTTTTTCTTTCCAATATTCCACCATTTTTTCATCAAGACCGTTAATTAATTGTGTATAGATATCTATTTTCGAATTTCTCATTTTCTCCCTCAATATTCTCTCATCATTATTACATTTTACCTTACAACAAAGCCATAATGATCCATCTGGCCTTTCAATAGGTTTATTTTGCCCGATGCGTTTTTGATTTACCTACAGGCCAAGTGATGCAAACGTCACTGAATCAAACTCAACCATAAATTTTTCGGTTAGATTAAACGCATATAATTTTATACATTTTGTCTCAACAACTTCACCATCTTTCGTTATAAAACATTTGTTAGCTTTATATGGCTCACCTGTAGAACTATATTTTAATATTGTTTCATCTGTGTAACCCGCCATTTATTTATAAATAATATTTTTAATCTATTTCAAATTTTACATAGAGAGTTTGTTAGTCTGTTTGGAACCTTATATTTTTCATATATATTCTTCTCTCCAATATAGGCCTTTTCAAGCTGTTTTAAACATTTTTAGTATGGAAATTAAAAAAAATTAAAAAATTATCAACAAAAATCAAAAAAAATCAGAACTTTCTCTGGATAGAAGCGTTATTTCGGTCTAAAAAGGCCTAAAATAGGGAGCTGCGCCAGAACCGGCATTTTCCCATACTACTGCTATCATACAAGTTAGACAATTTTTAATTCGTACTCTACGGAGATTTGAACCCATGTCCGCGGGTAAACGGAACCCGTCCGGAATGACTGTGCAGATAGATGAGAATTATTTACCAGGTCGTTATGCGAGTGTATCTGCTAAGCACGAGTGCATATAACACCGATTCAGCCGCATGATTTTTCGGTCATGTGTACTTAGTCGTGAAAGATAATGGGCTGGTGGGTCCAGGCAAGGCGATGGGTGCCCTTTACCCGCGGACGTGGGTTCGAATCTCCGTAGAGTACGAATTAAAAGTTCTCTAACCTGTATGATATTATTGTTGGTATTAAATATTAATTCTGCCTACTATTATCAAGCATTCTTCTATATAATCCAGGCATAGCACACTGCGTTCTGTCTGGTATATATATATATATATATATATATATATATATATATATATATATATATATATATATTATATATATATATATGTGTGTGTGTGTGTGTGTGTGTGTGTGTGTGTGTGTGTGAAAAAAAATTATGTTATCTCTTTTAAAGAATATTTGTAGTTCCGACCAGAATACCAGATAGCTAATCAAATTACCTTTTTATGGAATTACGAAATGTTCCGGTTTGGTCCAAATTTGCCCTCTTATTCGATTGTGACAGAAAGGTGTCCAGTGAAATGGCAACTTACGTACATTTCTTTCTTACGGAAAGTAATATATTTATTTGGTGACCCCTCTAACAGCAACTACAATAAATAGCAGCAAAGGAAAAATAAATGGAAGGTGCTTGATGTGGTAGATCTGTGGTAAAATTTAAACTAAAAGTAAAATGTAATTGTATTTAGCATTTTACATTTTTGTTTTGATTTCTTGTCACATTCTCTCTTTTCTCTCAAAGACAAAAAAAATCTTGCTATGCTTCTTGTTCTGATTGAAACATTCCTTCTTCAAAACAAGTTTAGTTGTGATGCTTAAGAGTTTTTCTTATTAAGTACACATCAAACTATTTACTGAAAATGTGTCTGTATATTAAAGTTAAGTGTATTGAAAAAAATTTATATCAACGCAGTCTTATTGAATATCCATTATGCTGATTGCAGGTATAATTCTGCCTGCTATGAAAAGGAATATTTTGTGTTAAATGGCTTTTCTTGATGCGAACCGTTTTCGTGAAAGGGCCTATTAATCGGTTCTTTGTAAACTTTGTCTCTCAGTAGGTCATTCAAGAGCATATTTTGAGGAATAGCTCAATTTTCTATTACCTATAAAACAGTTAAAGAACTGACGGCTACATATCTTGAGTTAGTAATCGTAGGCAGAAAAAGCACCTTAGAATTACCGTTGACTCATCATGAGAGCATAAAAATAGCTGTGTGGTAAGGTAACAGATATGATCAAAGAGATATATATCGATAGGTGCTGGAATTCTGTATTGTGTTTGAGAAGTCATATTTAGTGTCAGGATCATTAATTATCATTATGTTATACAATAATGAGAGAGAAAGGTTAATACAACCAAACGGTTTTATGTGCTTGTGCAAGCCGCGATTGAAACTAGATGTAAATTATACTTTCGTTCACCTCATCTCATTTTCCATGATGTTTTTCTTCTTTTTCAGCAGAAGACAAATATTTTTTTGTGATTATCATTCGGATTTAAAGATTCAGTAAATGCCAACAGATCTATGTCTGGTATTTATTGGTGATTTTTCTCAGATTCCGATCAACACATTTAATTAAAAAGGTGTCATGAATAAAGTGTGAATTACAGAAGGAATGCACATGTTTCAGAGGCAAGGTAATATATTAGGGAATAACTAAAGATTTTTTTCAATGATGGGTATGTTATCACGTAAATGTTATCACAGCAGGATCATATGTTGGGGTTTTCTGTAATACGAATGTCCAAGCAATGGCATATTTCTTGACTCAGGTAGATGTTATATTAACGGTAAAATAATTACATTTTTCAGATGTATTCATTTAGTAATTCTGAGTAGAAAAAAATCAGTTGCGAATTATTGCTGAAACATGGACAGCGGAAACAAAACTTGGTGGCGTGATAAATTAATCAATTTGGTAAAAGGAAATGATAAATAGATCGACATCTGGCAAACTTGATAAATAGATAAAAATATAGATATAATATAGAATGCATACGACGCCTAATGAACTGAAGGAGATTTAGTCGATATTAAGCACGTTTCTCTTGAGTCATTGCCCTGAAACGTCAACCGTAAATCAATGTTTTTGTCATAGATACTAATGTGTAATTTGAAATAATTGAACTTGCGCTAACACAAATCCTTAAGTATTGGCATATGTTGTCGATCAGAAGTATGAATTCGGATACCAATTAATTGTGTTGAATACACGGAAGAATAGGATAGACCATGGATTAAATCTAGTACTTGCTTTTCATTTAATTATAAGTTAAAAACTCAGTGAAGAATTTTGAAATGTTCATAACTGCATAACGCACAGTAACATGTTTTGAATATTTGTTTTACTTAAAGGTGAATGCAGCCCTTTATATTCACTAGTATCATCACATATCATTTTATTGGAAAACTAACGTAATGATATATAAGAATATGATGAAAGCTAAACACATGTGATCAGGTGAAGTGAGCATCAATTATAACTTGATATGACAATAGTAGTCAAAGGCCGTTTGTTATACTTTTCTGTAGTTTCACTTCGCAGTAAGAGTTATGACAGAAAATTAATGTCACGTAAACAAGTGGACATGCAAATCATTGATGCCTGAAGGTTATATATCACATTGTCATCAAATTAAATTGCAATAACCATATTTTACCGTTTGGCCTAATTACAATACTGTCTTGCTAAGACCCGCAGAACATGATTACGTCTCCAAAAACAAGAACTATACCTGAAAAATGAACTTAATTTTCCGGTAATCATTTTCAGCCATTCAGCGACCGTAAGTTTTGTATATACCGTAATCAATAGTAATCAATTAGTTTTATGTGATCATATATCCTGGGTGGCAATTTCAAATGTATTTTCTAGCAGATGGTGACAATGTTCCATACTGTAACTAATGCAGCTATGTTTTGTTTTGTGATCGAATCATTTATGCAAATCTGACAGTTAATTTATGTAAAAATGAGCTTTACCGAACTTGTGTAAAATGTTTAAGACATATTGTGAGCCAAGGTGAAGTTAAATATGTAGAAAGAAATTATTCCACAATCAAGAAGGAGTTCTTGGCTTTGATATTGGCTTTGCAATTGATCAGCTCCTTCTCCGATTATTGTATTCTGTGATCACAACTCCCTTATGTTCATTAACAAAGTGAATAGTACAAATCAATGATTGTTGAAATGGAGGTTGATGTTACAAGTAATACATTATTAACATTAGGCAAATCGAGAGGAATAAGCATACGATTGCCGATTCAGTTTCATGAGAATAGGAGTACTATACTGCTTTATTTAGCACATATTTTTATACTGCTTTATTTAGCACATATTTTCATGACCTTTGTCTATGATTGAGGGTAGAGTGTTTGCCTATTTGACTCTTGCCATGTTTGTTTTATCGAGATGTGTACTTGAATGCAAGTTCAAGACCGAAACATTATATGCCTTTGTTTACGTGATATGGCATTTAGAATTAGTCTGAATTGAGTTCGTGTTATTGTAGTTCTTCTTAACTTTTCATTTTGTATTCTGGCGAAATAAATTATTTGCTGAGGTTTCCTTTTCGTTTTGGTTTCGCTATTTTCTTTGACATAGTTTGAAGCACAGAGTCGTAACAAGACATGTTCGACAGATTATGACATCAATGTCCATTTCGACCAAATCATGAGAAAGTTTTGTCTTATTACACTTTGGAACACTTGCACCACATATAGTCATATTGTAAGGCTCTTAACAACATGTTATTTAATTCTTGAATTAATATTCTTTGTGGGTATCAAGAGTTGTATTGGTTTATCTCGCTGTATCTGATTTATCTTTGTGACCGGATGAAACCTAGTTGAATTCAACACATTTAAGACAACGGCTTGAAAGACATGTTGATTTATAGTCCAAATTAATAACGAAAGCGTCTGACGCACTAATCGCACGCACAAAGTTGAAAAACGGAAAGAGCAAAATGATATTATCCCCAAATGAATATCATCAAATTAAGATTTTTAAAATATAATCACAAATGATCTCGTATGTCAACGGATATGATTGTCATATGGATCTATTAACATACACGATAAAAATGTTGAAAATGACCCCTTGATTCATGATTTTATATGCAAATTATTCAGTCAGGACTTGCTTGTAAACACTTTCAAAAATTGTGGAAAGATTTTTCAGGCTCGACCTATAACAACGAAATAGTTGGAAACCTCCAGAATGTATGAGTGTTGCAATATATGTGTCTCTCTCTGTCTCTTTGCCTGTCTTTCAGTCTGTATGTATATATGTGTGTATGTATGCATGAATGTATGTATGTATGTATGTATGTATGTATGTATGTATGTATGTATGTATGTATGTATGTAAGAAAAGTGGTTGTAAATGTTGACATGTAGCACAATATTTTTCATTTAACCTTATTTGAGCTCCTGGGTTATTTAGGTCAAGCCGAGCATCATAATGACATATTATGTTCTTATATAATTGTACAAGCTAGTTACTGACACCTTTTGCATTACAACTACCGCTGCTGCTATAATTACTAATAGTACTACTCCTACTATCTCTGCTATTAATGATGATGATGATGATGATGATGATGATGATGATGATGATGATGATTACCCTTTATCTTGGATGCCATGCTATTGAAAATAGATTACAGAGATTTGGCACACATTAGGCAAAAGCGCATGCAACAGAGATTGTTTTATACAGATCATAATAACGATATATAAAGAAACTGAGAATGAGATTGATAAGAGAAAAGAGCTATGTGCAAGACATTTCAAAAAAGTTATGTAATAATTGTAAAGATAAAATGGAATTTTAATAAACGCGGTACTATGCAGCAACGTACTACACGTTTACAGAGTTTTACCTTGTGATTTTAGCTTAATTCTCTACGAAGGACAACGAAAGTATGTACTGCGTGTATGCAATGTAGCAACTTTGCAATAATACCCACCCTGGAATCAGTATTTCTTTGAAAGTATATACTCTATAACAGGCAGTTTAAATACGAATAATGCAGGTCCGTTTATATGTATTCTCTTCCATCTTACGTGCAGTTTACGAAATGACAATCAACGGCATGTATATGAGTGACAGTAAGGAAGAATAATACCTCACGAGGCAAATAAGAAAGAAATATATAATAATTATTATCCTTAAGGACCAAGTGGAACTGTAATATCTACCATAGATCTAAGGCAAAATGCAGGTTTCCAGCATTTTGATGTGCCGTTATAGCTGTATGCAAAACAAAACAAGACAATACGAAGTGTATTGTTGCTTGTATCGACTGTGTGTATTTATAACAGTTCCGCAGCCTCAGTGCCTTATTGTATGCCAGTTTAAAGTGTATAATACGTATTACACTTATTACATACAAACAATGCAGTAAATATTCCGTTGATTGGCTACCACACCTATTGTACACAAGTTATAAAGAAAAATAGGCATCAGATGGGGTGACTGTTACCGTAAGAGACAAATGCTTTTACATGCTTTCATTCCATGAGAACATGCAATAATGAAATAAAATTCGAAACAATCATAGTTGTCACTATCGAAAAGAATCACAAGGAAAGCAGGTGCTAAAGGAAATATATCCCGAAATTAGAGACGGACTAAATGCAAATGTATATTGCAAAAGAATTTAAATAAAAATAATAATAAGCATGGGAGGGATCAGTTAGTAAACTCTTTCTTTAGTACTCATCAGTGTTGTGTCAAGATGAGCAAATAATTTACATTCTCATACTTGCAATAAATTAGGGTAATGTATGTTTGTCGCCAATTATTTGAATGACAATTACGCTGCCACTTTCGGGTCCAGTGGTTCAGCTGATAACCACAGCATATTGAAAGTGTGTTGCATAGATTTATTCGAATTTTAATGGAAAGGTATACGATGATTCACCTCAATGCGTTCTTGATAGATGTTTGAATTAGGACAAGTATAATGTGCAGAATAAAATAATTACTTGTGAAAAGAAATACCTTTGCATAAATCGCTGACTATTCGGCCTGGAAAAAATCGGGAGTTCCCTATTTATATTCAATGCCACCTGGCCTGCCTCCAATTAAAGATCTAATTAAGGGTAAAGTGGTTTATCTATGAACAGTATTATACACATTTAAAAATGAATTATTATCATTTGTCACGCATTTGTTGCTAAACAACATATTTCCTATACAAGCTCTTGTGACGCACTTTTTTAAACAAAGGAACGACAATATGCAAACCATTTGAAAAACCTATCTCCCGAGGATCTATCTAAATTATGCACACCAAGAGATGATTATACAATAACGGACCCGGAAAGACAAGTATGGTGTTAAATTAAAATCATTTTCTAGTAGATACCCTCCTTTGCATCACCAAAACAAACGCTTCTTTCAAGCTTAAATTGAAACTGTACGTAATAAACAGTATTTAAGTAGGCCCTGAACAAGAAGTTGGTTTTATTTCTAAAAGCATATATATATATATATATATATATATATATATATATATATATATATATATATATATATATATATATATATATATATATATATATATATATACTATATATATATATATATATATATATATATATATATATATATATATATATATATACAACATTAAATACAAGTACGTTGCTATGAGAATCAGTATACAAAGAAAGCGTATACTGTATTTATAGATAACGAAGCAAATGGTCCTAAATAAAAATAAAATATCGAACACTGAAGTGGAACCTAATATGTATATATACGTATAAGCTACAAGGAAATTATACACTAGAATCCTTAATAGAAAAGTAAATATACTATATGAAAATAGTCTGAATTATTCGATAAATGTCTACTAGAGGTTAAAGATCCTTCTTCTCTCGAATATATTTTCTGTTTGAATCTTTTTCAGTGTTTTCGAAACGTAGGTATGTGGAAACAGTTTGCACCGTACTTTTTTGTTTATGCAAGAAATACAGAACCGAAGGTTAATAAAAATGTAATACAATTAATGGCATCATGGCGTTCTTGATAGACTCTTTACGAAGTCAGATCTGAATGTTAGAGAAGTTACACAATCAATAACAATATATTTTCGAGTCAAGGCGTTTTCGAAATACCCTTTATACATACAATTTAATGAAATAAACCGAGTTAAGTATATATGTATATCTCAAACTGGTATTATGTAATTACATTCATGTATACAAGCAATATCTTCACAACAAAGCGTTTAATTCGTGCATTTTGTTGTTAATACTTTGAATAGTTTAATTTGAGATTTCACAAAATAATCAATGCAATATTAGGACTAGAATAAAATATTAACTTGAGCATAAAAGTAGTTTTGGATTAAATCAATTTCCTTTTTCCCCTGCGAAAAATTGTGCTGTATATCTATATTGTGTGCTTAACTGTTCTCCGCGCATTAGCGCAATGACTATTCAGTTTTGTTATGATTCTAATAAGCAACCAAAGTGACTACTTGGATTTGAGTTCATGACCTGGGTTGTTCCTTAGGAAATTATTTGTTTCTGTTGAATATCCGTTTTGGGGGAATCTATGATCAGAGTTTGCAGCTGTTTTCAGATATAATTTGAAAGGAATTCTTTTTTATAATTATTCAATTGAATTACAAAGTGCTGATTGACGTTTTGGACTTAAACACAAGTTCACGAATGTTGAGGATTCATTAAAAGACCTTCTGGATTATATCCTTGTAGGACATCTAAACATTCAAGATTATTGGTACATTAGAACATTCAATATTATTGGAATTCATTCCGAACAATTTATATTTTTGACTTGTGATTGAATATTTAGGATGATTTGGGATTAGATTCAGAATACTGTGTCATTTGGACTTTCACTTTTGTATTCGAGGGGCAAAAATATTTGTTGATCTTCTTGAACTTCGTTTCGCGTCTTTCTGTTATATAGTTTAAAACAATAGAAACATAACAGAAAATCAGTATGAGTGAGCTTGTTTCCAAAAGTTGTAAGTACGTCTATAATGGCTTACGGACCCAGCTTTGTCATCTGTAATCAAGATTATAGCCACCTCAAAAAAAAAAAAAAAAAAAAAAAACACATCTTTTATTGAGTGACTCATTTGTTGCTTAACAAAATGTTTACACATATAGTGGTGCCAATTAAAGTCTGTGAGCAATAGTGGATGAGCACCTGGCAATGTCTGTTAATATTGAAGAATATTAATTTAAATTAATATACAGTAAACGTAAGTTTGAAAATGGGGAAAATGAAGCTTTCATTTCAAAGAGAGGATCTAATCCAATCTCTTGACCAAAATTAAATGCCGCGGAAATGTAACTATGTCTGTGCAGATCTTGAATATAATCATAAAGGAACATGGACGCAAATGCTGGCTTTGGAGACTACACGTGTGGTTTCTACTTATTATGTTACTTTATATGCTAGAGTAATATTATTCTTACTACGTGTATCCTCATTATGATTATAATTATCACAATCATAATGAAATTTGTATGACACAATGAAACTGAGTAACGTAAAAGAGAGAGAGAGAGAGAGAGAGAGAGAGAGAGAGAGAGAGAGAGAGAGAGAGAGAGATCCAATGATCCGCAGATTAATCTTGCACTGGAAACTGTAACTTTCAGTTTAGCTCTATGTATAACCATCACCTCTGAACTGATAAGAATAAGTATTTGCTCATCCAAAATATGCCTATCATTCTATGACACATTCATGGGATACTATCATTCTATGAAATATCGTGTGAGCGATAAAGAGAAAGGTTAATACAACAAATGGATTTTATTGTTATGTTTGTCCCGATTGATATTAAATGTGAGAAATGTTTTTATTCGTCTATCTCATTTTCAATTTACGCTGTTTAATTTTCTCTTCTTTCCAAAAGAAGACAAAAAATATTTCTATCGGTGCATATCGATTTTTTAGAAATCAATCTATCAATTGTTCTCAAGGAATCGAGATAAACATGAAGGGATTTATACTCTTTTGAATATTCCTTATGCTGTTCGCAATTGCAATCGTGCCTTTGTATTTATATTGAAATATTTTGTGTTAAATGGCTCTCTGTGTTATGAACAGTTTTCGTGGAAAGAGCATATTAATTGGTTCTTTGTTTACTTTGTCTCCCAATAAGGTCAAGAGAGGGCATAGTTTGAGGCTAGGTTAGATTTTATATTACCTATAAACAGTTGAAGAACTGACTGTTGCTTGTCTTAATTTTATAATTGTAAGAAGAAAAGCACCTTAGAATTAGCTGTGCGATAAAGTAATAAATATGACCAAAGAAATAAATATGTAACTTATGTACACGTTTGCGTTACGAAAAGTAATATAACTTCTGCGTCACCTCTAACCGGAAAAGGGAAATTAAATCAGATGTGCTTGATATGGTAGATTTTGGTAATCTAAATTATATGTGAAATGTACGTTTATTTAGAATTTTACACTTTGGCCTTGATTTCTTGTCGCCTTCTCTCTTCTCTCTCAACCGAAGACAAAACATTCTTGCTATGCTTATTGTTCCGGTTGGAAGATTTCTTCTTCAAAACAAATTTAGACGTGATAATTGGGAGTGTTTCATCTTAAATACATATCAGAGTGTTTACTCAAAATGAGTATCTATTAAAGTTAATGGTATTGAAAGACTTGCATATAAAAGCGTTTTTTGAATATCCTTTATCCTGACTGCAGTTACCATGGTGATTGCTATGAAAAGGAATATGTTGTGTTAAATGGGTTTTCTCGATGCGAACACTTTTCCTTGAAAGGACATATTTAATGGGTTCTTCGTAAACTTTGTCTCTCAGAAGGGTCATTCAAGGGTATATATCGAGTCGCAGCTACATTTTCTATTACCTATAATACAGTTAAAGAACTAACGGCTGTGTGTCTTGATTTCGTAATCGTAAGAAGAAAAAGCACCTTAGAACTACCGTTGACTCATCATACGAGTATAAAAATAGC
>JAECUM010043210.1:0-13199 GCA_016617855.1 Megalonaias nervosa
CATACATACATACAGACATACATTAAAAACATGGCTTTTTAAAGTGTTGGTATAAAGCAATTTGATATACCAATACTATTGGTATATCAAACTGTGATCTGCCCATGGCGCAATAATACACATACATAAACATTCTTGGAACTGTGTGCAGTTGGGTCTATTCCTATAGATCAATAATGAATTTCCACTCATTAATCATTAGTGATGTATGAAAATAATGATAGAAAGTAATAATAATCCCTGTTTTCTAAATGAATTTGACATGGTACACAATTTAATCACAATACTTTCTTTTTCCGTTTCCTCCCTCCCCTCATGCCCAAGGGCCAAAATATGCAGAAATCTGGAGTAAGAGAAGAAAATAAATTGGGCTGGATAAAAAAACATTGAAACTGAAATTGCACCAAGTAACCTACAATATTGTTCTTCATAACAATATGTTTACACTTCCTTTGGGACCTATCTAAAGTGTTTATATTATCAATGATACAAAGTTGCAATTCCCGGTCGACACAGTAAGGTAAATATCTTGGTTACGGGGCACACATATGTAATGTATTTACGGCTTTGTTGATGTTGTTGTTGTTTCTTAAACCTATTATAAGGTTCTAAAAATCGATTATTACTAATTAAATATGAAAATATCCAAAGGCCACCCCCTTCTCTCTCTCTCTGTCTCTCTCGGATTTTCGCTAGTGTAATATCACGTCTTTGGACCTATGAGGAATGATGGTAAATGTCAAGTCAAACTGACCAAAGGGGGGCGGGAGAGAGAGAGAGAGAGAGAGAGAGAGAGAGAGAGAGAGAGAGAGAGATTTATGGTCGGTAGTAATGTTAATTAAAGCAGAATAATGACTTATATCAACTTTAAATATATTAAAATATTTTAATTATTATTGTTGGTTCGTCGTTGCGCTTAGATTCTATTCCTCGCTAATTTCCTTGCGCCTGTACGTCAATGCATTGATAAGCGTTCAGTATTCAAGAATCTATGTGACTCTAGGCCTAGTGCTCTACTTTCTTCATTAAAACCATCTTTTCATGTATAAATCGTAAGTGTAACTTATATTGATTTAATCAATGTGAATAAAAATAGAAACTCAAAAATGAAAACAATCAACTTATCAATATGAAAAGGTGATTGTGAATAGCCACAAAAAGAGAACTACATTTTGTAGCAGACACACTCATCAGGGATGTGAGTTCATTCACCCAGTCAATACACAGTTGCCTCTTGTCAATCTAACTCTGTTCAAATGACAAATATATGTATTTGTATGTGATATAAATAAAATATATGTATAGTATGTATCACTGATATACCACCTGTATAAATCTTTCATTAAAAGGAAAGTCGACAAGCCTCGTTTCCTTTTAATGAAAAATTTATATATCTCGTGGTATATCATTGATACAGCGTAAATACTATACATATATTCAATATATATATATATATATATATATAAAAGTGACAATTGCCATCTTGGATGGGAGATATGTATCATTTTGTAGGCCTTTCACCTGCTTACTATGGAAGTTATTCCACTTACATCATTGCTACGGGAACTGCACTGGAACAACTCTGGTACAGCATATCTTAACGCACACTGTTATCAAAATTGTCAGCAAAGCTGACTGAGCCATGCTGGACAAGTCCAATATAGGTTTTCTACATGGGTGCTACAGAAGCCATACTGTTGTTTTGGGGAACCAATCCAAAAAATCTGAGCATGTGCAATGGATTGTTCAAAACAGGTTTAATCAAATTTGGCTCAGCAATTCTAGAGAAGTTGCACATAAGTTTCCCATCTATTTGCTAAGAAATCCAATTTGTTGCTTGGAAATCCAAACTGGACATAAATCTGACTGACAATGTCAGAAGAACTGTCAATATGATTTTAATCAAAACTGGTTCTTCCAAGTAAGAGAAACTGCAAGTAAGTTTTCCATATGGTTGCTAAGGAAGCCACACCATTGCTAATGTCACACCACAAACAAATCTAACTGAGAATGTCCTAAGAAACATTTCTGTAAAGTTTGACCAAAACTGGCTCTATTGAGAAACAGTTGAAATTACATTTTCAATATAGTTGCTATGGAATCCATAACAATGCTATGGGAAGAATCCCAAATACAAAAGTTGCAAAAACATTTTCCATACAGTTGCTAAGGAAGTTCTTCACCTCCCTGATAAAAATAAAGTATTGCTGGGGAAGTCACTCTTGTCAGAACTCTAGTACAGCATGGGCCAATAATCATTCATACCAACATTATTCAAAACTGGCTCAGCAGTCCTCGAGACAATCTTGAACATTTATTTCCCATAAAGTTCCAGTGATGGTCACAATGTTACTAAGGACCCCAACCAATACACAATTATGATACAGCATATCATACCCTAACAAACATCGCTTTGAAGTTCAATCAAATTTAGAGCAGCCATTCTAGTGAAGATGACTGTGTTTCCCACCCTATTGTTAAGAAAACCATAACATTGCCATAGATCCACTCCAGATATAACTGTAATTGAGCATGTCCTAAGAAATATTCATACCATGTTTGATCAAATTTCTTTAAGCTAGGCCAAAGAGGTTAAGAATGGGTTTTTTGAATGATGGCTATTGTTTACTGCAAGGAGAACCATCTTGGACAATATTTTGATAGAGCATGTTCAAGGACACACTCCTAACACGATATACCGCAACTGGCTTAGCTGTTTTAGAGAAAGTAACGAATAGTTTTTCCATATGGTTGCTGTGGAAGCCACTGTTGTTAGGTGAGCTACTCAAGACTCAATATTGATAGAGTAAGTCCAAACAAACATCTTTACCAAACCTGACTCAAATTAGATCAGTCATTCTGGAACAGAAAAGAACAACAAAGTTTCCACTGCAATTGCTGCAGAAGCTACACCATTGCCAGGGGAGCCACCCAGAGCAAAAATTGTGCTAGATGACATCCTAACAAACATTTTAACCAAGTTTGTTGCCAGTTAGCCCAGCAGTGTTCGTGAAGTTGAGAACAGCATTGCTGACAAACAATGTATACCAGTTACTGGGCAGTGCCATATGTTCACTCAGGTGAAATAAAACACAATGAAAACTGTTATGTATTTTAGGACAAAAAACAAAATCTCATTGTTTTGAAAATGCTTTATAATTAAGCTTTCAAAACAAATGATACAATTTGAAGCAAAATCGTGCAGGAATTCAACTAAAACATAAAAGCAATATATACTGATTCATGGTACAAGTAAACATGCATTGCACAGAAGAGGGTTCGTTATGATGTCATTATGCTGGTGAGACAGGAACTCCTATCACATTACAAATTTTAGACCTAACATATTATCTTATAATTTCAGTTGAACAGAAACTGATGTAGAAGACATGCAGCTTTCAAATGCATTACCAATGCACTTAAGATTGTTGTTGATGACTACTTAACATTGTTGTTGATGACTACAATGTTAGTGTTGCTGCCAAAACAGTGCCATTTACAGGCGAGACACAAATGAAAAATACTTCAAAGGAATAATGCCTTAATTATATGATGTACAAATTTTGACTGGATACCATAGTTATTCTCATTTAAACTTGTAAAATTCTTTATTGCATAATTATACATTATATAACATGTCATGAATTAAATTAGGGCAAAAAAATTCAGTCAGCCACTTGTCTTGCAGAGCAAATGTAACTTTTACTTGCAATGCTTAAATTTTACTGATTCTACACCATACAAATTTTTTAACTACAATGTACAAATATTTAAACATTTTTTCAAATTCATAATCTATTACAAATGCCGTCTGTCCAATTGGGTGATATCTTGAAAACTGGGTGCCATTCATCAGCCACTATTTGTAAATAGGAACAAATGAGATGAGTCACATTTACAAGCCCTGTAATCTCACAGACCTTACAACAAAGGTGTAGTTAACAAGGCATATATCAGAGAGATGCAATTAATATCCTTGTATTTTGCAGCAATAAATTCTATAAAGTGTAATGTAGAAAGAGGATAGCACTGTTAAAACTCTGAACACTAATAAAACAACTGAGAGTTAAAAATCAACAATCAAATGCAGCAATAATTGTGAATCAAATGTTGTAAATTAAATATTATACATTATACTGCTAAGGTCATGCAAGCAGCAACAAAATGTCCAAAACAAAATGCCAGTGAGAAGAATATATATATAAAAGTAAAAATGAGTATACTATTTTAAGATAACAATGAAATTCCATACATGAATTGCAAAAAAGTAACACTAACAAATTATGTTATAAAACCAAGCCTACCGGTTTTTTAAATTCAATTTTCTTTTTAATGTAGATAGGTCTTAATCACTCAGAACTACAATACAAATATATCTAAGTTGTAATCACATCTTTTGCTGAACACTTTACTTAAAACAACAGAAATGAATCCATATATAAATACTGTTCACAATACAAACAAACTAAATCTGCAGCTTTAAGGTATAGATTACTACATCAACATCGTCACAATACTTAAACACTTTTTAATTATAAATGAAAATAAAAACAATGACAAACCTTACAAAAATAACCCCTTCTTTGTGAACTCCTGTCTTAAATGACCTCCAAATCTGAGTCATATTTTGCCTTAATTTCATGAACATGTCAGAAATTTACGTCTAGATCTATAGCATTTAATTGGTTAATTTTCTGAAGTTAGGTTTAGATCTCCCTCTGTCAGACTGCTAGATCTGAGGCTTAAATGCAAATCCAAGTCGTGAAATTAAGGCCTGAGATAGCTAATATTTAAAATAAACTTGATTTATGGATTACCTATTCTTAAGGACCACATTGTTGAGTTGCCAAATGGTATTTCCTTGCAAACATGATTCTAATGAATCAAAAACAGCTCACAATGACAGCCCCTGATTATTACACACAGTGCTTGTCCCACATGGACCAGAGGCTTTTTTAAAATGTAGCTTTTCTAAACCACATTTACAAAACTTAAAGAAAATCCAGTTACTTTTTGAGGGAATAGGGTTTTAATTTTAAAATGGTCATATATTTTGAGGATTGTATATGGCTTACCTTTATACTTTATAAATATGACAATTTTAACATCATTACTTTACCTTCTGCTACTTCAAGTTTACGATTATTTGGGAAGAGCAATTCTTGAATTGGCATATTCTGAACTTAATTAGTACCATATGGCCATCATTGTGCAGAGGTGCCATCAAATATTAATACATACATACATGTTTATACAGTTTAAGAAAATAATTGAAATAATTAAAAAGAACTTGTCATGAGGCTGACATCGGCCTCAAAACCAAATGCAAGAGAAGTTGGCCAAGACAAAGCAAAATTCTGTTGGCTGCATATGCTATAAAAACAAATGTTTCAAAGTTTCTCTAGTTTTTATATCTTCATGCATATCTGATCAAACATCAGCATCATTTATCCACAACTGAAAGGTTTATATTACCAAATGATATCCATCCAGGTTGGTCAAATTCTATTCAACATTTTGTTTTAAAAAATGTATACATGTTTTTGTATTTTAAGTAATGATGGTCATATTATCATTTCTATAGATGTTAAATGCCCTCAAGTTTTTACAATTTCTCTCAAAGCTGGACAAATTCTGTTAAGTGACCTTTCAGAAGTTATTAAAAGTTGAACTTCTAATGCATCAACAGATGTATTTAATATGAAATAGGCATCATTTGTATCAAGTTTAAAGCCCTTCATGTCAAAAATTTTTCCATCAAACTTGTTATAATTTGATTGTGTGGTTTATGGCAGAAAGACACAGAAATAATCTATTTCACCAATGGTAGGCATATTTGATGGCAAATTGGCATCATTTGTATAAGTCTGAAAGCCATTAGTGTGGAATGTTTTGTGTTAAATTTGGTAAAAGCTTGCCAAGCGCTTTCTGAAAAGTCATTTAAAGTTTATTTGTCTACTTTAGTAATGGTGGCCATATTTCTTGGCAGATGAACACTATCTGCATAAAATTTATTCCAAGAGATGTTCTTTCAAATTTTGTCATATTCAAATGAGTGGTAATTGAGAAAACATTTAATAGTTTTTCTAGTTCTAGCAATGGTGGACACATTTGATTATGGATCAATTACATTTGTATAATACTTTCAGCCCACTATGTCACGATGCTAACAAAATCTGTTAAATGCTGTTTTAGAAGAAGTTGTTTAAAGGTTTATATGATTTTAGTCGTGGCAGCCATTACTGGATAATGGATCAGCAGCCACACAAAAAATTTGAAACACCTCCTTGATTTCAGGAATTTCCTGTAAAATTATGTCCAAATTGGTCATATATTCTTGTTTTCAGAAACTTTAAATTGCAGTTGTGGTTGGAGGATGCATGACTGCTTAAATATAATGGACAAAAGACAGTACTACAAGCTCACTCAGCTTGTACCCTGAAAAACCACCTGCAGATTACAAGTGAACATGCCCACAAATAAAACCTGAACAAACACCTTAAAACATGTTTCCATTATTGCCAGATCCACAGGTAACTGTTTTTTTTAAAATAGTATTATGTGATGTAGTGCAGTATCTAGGATGTCCTTAAGATATACTAGGCTTCCTATTTCTATTTAGGTCAAACAGTGGCACAATGTAACTGATAACAGATGTTGCCAAAAATTATTGGAAAAATTGGAAACTGTCCAAATCAATTTTGAGAAGCACCATTGAAATATTATAATCATTAAAGAAGGACATATGGCAACAACAGCTTTGACATCATATAACATCAATAATATCATATATTTATTCTTGTCTCTGAAAAAATGGATCCGACATGGGAATACAATTTTTTTTTACACACTTTGTGGTCAGTTTGGGCGTAAAGGAAAATTTTACATGCAAGAAATATAAAGGATGAAAGTTCTTTGCATATTGTTTATTGCATATGAGTATAACCTTATGTACCACAGTGCCCTGAAAAAAACAAAGGCAACCATTTTGATCAAATTTTAAGAGTAAAATTTCCAAGATAACTGTATGCCTTCACAAGTCATACGAGGTAATCTATCATTTGTTAAGATAAAATAACGAAAACTGTAATCCTCATTCTTCTATTTTTATCTTAACCAATCATATTAATTTAAAACATTAAATGCAAAATTTAACCCAAGCCAGTAGAATATAAAATGTAGATCACAGTGACCTCCTTTTGTTGTAAGAATGTATTACCAATATAAATGCATAATCAAGTTTGATAATTCAAGATTTAAAAGTTATTTTGTTGTTGTTTTTTTCTTTGAGAGTTATTTAATAGCAATATGCTGAGGAAACTGGAATGTCAGCTAAATGCATTTCTCAAGGACATACTGAGGAAGCCGACCCATTCTGACCTAGGTGGATATTGATCTTTTTTTTGGAGTAGTCTGATGCTCTACTAACTAGCTCCCTCTAGCACTGACAAAAGTCAAGCTATAAACTTCAAACACAAACTGTAACAATGTATACAGAGTGCAAAACAAACTACATACAAAAGTTAACAAATATTGTGCAAATAACATACATGTAAGTGCCATGTTAGCCCCTTCAGCCCCACTTTCCTGGGGAAAGGTGCTTATGAGACCCACTCCAAACTTCTGCCTTGAACCTAGAATGAGAAACTGGTTCAGATGCAGTGAACTGTACATGTTTATGCACAGATGCAATGGGTTGTGCAATGGCTCTTCTATACTTTGCAGAGAGCTATAAACAAGATACAAATAAATTAGCACTCTTATGTATTTTTAAAGTTAGCGGTATCATATCCATTTGATTTTGATATGCATCAATAGTGAAATTTATCATGAAGCAACTATGCTTGAAGTTTTCATATTTATGCTTAATGAACAATACCAACAGAATATATTTCTACTGACAGTTGATGTTTAATATACAAACTGACTAAACACATTTCTACTGACAGTTGATGCTTAATATACAAACTGACACATTTCTACTGACAGTTGATGCTTAATACACGAACTGACACATTTCTACTGACAGTTGAAGCTTAATACACAAATTGACATTTCTACTGACAGTTGAAGCTTAATACACAAACTGACACATTTCTACTGACAATTGATGCTTAATATACAAACTGACTAAACACATTTCTACTGACAGTTGATGCTTAATATACAAACTGACTAAACACATTTCTACTGACAGTTGATGCTTAATATACAAACTGACTAAACACATTTCTACTGACAGTTGATGCTTAATATACAAACTGACTAAACACATTTCTACTGACAGTTGATGCTTAATATACAAACTGACTAAACACATTTCTACTGACAGTTGATGCTTAATATACAAACTGACTAAACACATTTCTACTGACAGTTGATGCTTAATATACAAATTGACTAAACACATTTCTACTGACAGTTGATGCTTAACAGACAAACTGACTAAACACATTTCTACTGACAGTTGATGCTTAATAGACAAACTAACAAACACATCTCTACTGACAGTTGATGCTTAATATACAAACTGACTAATCACATTTCTACTTACAGTTGATGCTTAATAGACAAACTGACTAAACACATTTCTACTGACAGTTGATGCTTAATACACAAACTGACTAAACACATTTCTACTGACAGTTGAAGCTTAATACATAAACTGACTCAACTTATTTCTACACATGGCTGATTAAACAAATTAAAGATAGTGAGAAGGAAGAGGATGACTCAGAACTGGGTAGACAGTGTTTCTCCCATGATAATCCATGATAATACCTAGGTACCTGCTTTACAATTCGTACTAGACAAAACAGGAAGTTGGTGATTACTAGCTCTTACAATTTTCCCAAGGTGTAATGTTGATTAGGATGAACTGCAAAGAACAAAGAGGTGATCTATCATGGAAGAATGGGCAGCAAAATTCTTGCTCGAAAAAGAGTTGTTATTTATGGCAACAAAGCAAAAGTTTAAAAAATCTGGATAAATACATTATCCTGAGTCAGAAAGTTTGACAGTGTAATTGTTACATTATTATGTAATTATTATACCAATCATTTATGTAATTATTATATCAATCATTCAGAATTCTTTATGCAATGAAAACCGCCCGAGTTTCATTTTAACTGAAACATGTTCAAGAATCAACTTTTTTAATTAAAAAACATTGAATTATAATTAAAAAATATAAACAATATAAACAAAAATACCCTGGCAAAAGGAATACATTTGGAGCAGATACAGAGGATGTAACATATGTATGAAAATGCAAAAGTAAGTCAAGCATAAATATTAGATCACAGTGAACTAATTTTGATAAGGCTAAGCTAATCTCCATAAGATGTATCCACATACAAATTCTCATTAGGTAATATATGGTCTAAAGTAACCGAGGGCATGAGAAATTGATATGTATGTGACAATACAAAAGTAATTCAAGCATACAAATTTAGGTCATAATGACCTACTTTTAGTAAGGCTAAGTTTTTCTTTCTGACATGCATCCATGTACCAAGTCTCATCAGTTCAAACAGCATCCAAAATGTTGGGGGTAAAACAAATATATTGCTTACAAACAAGTCATACATATATTGCAAATGAGGACTGAGTGACCTATATTTTGGTATGGCAAACTTGCTCTCCATGAGATGGATCTACATAAAAATTTTCAAATGAGTTGGTGAAATAAAGTCAAGGATACTGGGGGCCTAATAAAAGAACTGCTGAAAATACAAAAATGCTAAGTATGAAAATGAAGTAAGTGACCTATTTTTAGTCAGCTACTGATGATGTAATGCATCCATATACCATGGGTTGGTGGGTGAAATAGGGTCCAATATCCAAACTTCATGCAAATGGATGAGAAAACAAATGAATATGCAAAATGTGATGTTCCCTTCAAGGAACTGCTGCACTTCAATTGATAAAGTGTTGGACATGTAATCCACAGATTGCAAATTCAACACCTGCTGAAACATGCCTGGGTCTGTTGCCTTGGCATGTCCTTGTGCAAGGCATCTAGTTACTATTTCCACAGTATGATATAGTGAATAATAATTTAAATGAGCTGCTAAAACCAACAAGAAATGTACAACTACCCAGCCCATGTTCATGCCAGCCAACAAAGAAATGTACAGCTACCCAGTCTGTGTTTATGCCAGCCAATCAAGAAATGTACAGCTACCCAGTCTGTGTTCATGCCAGCCATGTTTGTAAATTTTAAGAATCAAGGTGTCCAATACAGCTTCACTGTCCTCCATCCTAAAGTGCAAAATGTTTTATTTATCAGCAAAAAACAAGGTAACATTATACTGTCTGGTTGCTAAGGAAGGTGGACAAAAGAAGCAGAACTTGTCTTGCTACTACAAAGAGCCCCTATTTCTAACAAAATAGATGGAAAATTGGAAAATCTGGCATTTTGCCATACAGTATGGATGGAATCTGGGACAAATATAGCATTATTTTACACAATATGGATAGAATGTAGGAAAAACTCTGTCATTATTTTACACAATATGGATAGAATGTAGGAAAAACTCTGTCATTATTTTACACAATATGGATAGAATGTAGGAAAAAAATCTGGCTATATGGCATTACATAGTATTTAATATCTGAAACATTTCATGTTTACTAAGCTATGCCAAGAACATAAGTTTCTTAAGGACGGTTATACAGGCCAATGGAATGACAGCCAGCCAGCCAGCCAGACATAAAGGCATACAGACAGATGTATAATTACATACATAGTGATTGTTACAAGCAATAATGTATGCAAAAAAATTGGCACAGAATTAGCAGGCTTCAAAAGCAACTGCAAAAATACAAAAATCTTCTTCCGGCTCTATCTGAAAGGCACCACTGGAAAGCACCACTGAAACGTTTGGAAACTTTTCTGGGACAAAATAGTTTCTAATCCTTCACCAATTTTGTTTCATCATTTGTAAGATCAACCAGCTCAGTTTTCTTCTGAAATAAAAATCCATAAATTAATCTATAAAATCAAAGATCAATGAATATCAACACATAATGGAATGGTGATGGTTATGTCATAATGTATCCAATTTCATGGACATAAATTTTATTATGGTTGGTTGCTAGCTTGTTATGGGTTTAATGTTATTTTTCAGCACATGGTAGGCTATACATGGCAGCCAGTGGAGGAAGAACTCTGGAAAACCCCAGGAAGAACCATCAATCCATAGGAAGCTAATGGCAAGATTTTTTTTATGTACCCAAGGTGGCCAAGCCCAGGACTCCAAACCACACAGACCAAGGTGAGATGACAGTAATCTGTAACGGTGAGTGCCTTAGACCACTCATCCACCCAGGGCCCCACCATCATTATGATATACACTGGGTCATTAAATGGTGGTTCTCAGTATGCACTGGGTCACTGAAAGGTGGTTCATAGCATGCACTGGGTCTTTAAAAGGTGGTTCACAGTAGGCACTGGGTCTTTAAGAGGTGGTTCACAGTTTGCATTGGGTCTTTAATGGTGATTTACAGCAACACCAAATCCATGAAAATGTACCTCACAAAAAGTAGTGATTTCACATTTTGTCTGGTAACTGTTACGTCTCAATTCAGAAAGGTGCCATTATTTTAACTTCTTACAAAATAAAAAATGACCACTAAGAATGTTTCATGACAGGTGATGAACAGACTTACCAAGTAAAATGACCATCCCCTTATTCATGGTGTGCCACATAGGAATTTGTCAGTAAATTTTAGCTAAATCAGTGTATTGAGAACATATGACTTGGAGTATTCAGGTAATACTACATTAAACAGAATCAATGGGACGAACATGTTGATATTGATAATCATGTTCTTTTTCCTTGACCGTAAGCAAATACTAATATCCCAGTAAGGACATGTAATCTTATTTACAAACATTTCACATCTTTTCTGCATCTATTAAAACAGATCTGATTAAAAAATACATAAAATATTTTTAGAAATATTGAAGATACTATGACTGATAAGCATTCTTTATTTCTGGAAGTTCTGTATAGAAACTTTCAAACCAAATCAAGAGGAAACTCCTACAACTAATTATTTCCTCATTTCAATTTGAGTTATGTTTCTTTCCATACTCTGACTTTGAGGAATGAAAGCCCACTGTGCCATTAGATAACTGGTGCAAGACAAACGATATAGGGCAAGATACTGGTTCCTGAATTTGTACAGACAAATGGTCAGGATGTAGGTTAAAGAATTGGTTTCTGAATCTGTACAAAATCTATTCATGTAGATGAAATAATTTCACAAGTAAGCCTGCCGTGGAGTCCTCATGGATTGTTTTCAGTACAAATGTAATTAGCTATTTATTACATAGTGTCAACTAACCAAACACAGGCAAAAGAACATTATTGTACACAACTTACTGAAATCTAACCACTCCTTCCAACAAAAAAATGCCTTTTCCAAAATTCACTAGGATGAGTATGTGTTTTGGATTTTTAATGCAACTTTAACAACTGGAGTCATATCACTATGATGTCTGCAGTGTGGCAGTTTATAGTGACGTCTAGCACTGGGTCATCATGTAACAGACGTGGCATCGTGTTCCACCCAGTCACATTATCCTGACACCAGGCCAACCAGTCCTAACACTAATCACTTAAAACTTAATGCCAGCAAGGCAAGTTTGAATACTATATTATTTCTCAAGTCCACAAATAATTTTGCCATTTCATTAGTTAAGTGTGTTTTATGTCTGCTGCTCCTGTCTGGTAAATATCTTACCCAGGTGTTGGTATTCCATTTAAGGGTTCCCTGCCTATTATATTAACAGAGTGACTAGCAGATATAGGATTCAGTGTCAACACTTCCTATTTTTACCCAGACACTCCTTGAAGTTGGCACAATGTCTTTTACATTGTGTCAGCAATAGTGTGTGTGTGTGTGTGTGTGATTATGATTTTTAACGTAGCTTTAACAATTTTTCAGTCATATCGCTACGATGTCTGCAGTGTGGCAGTTTATAGTGATGTCTAGCACTGGGGCATCATGCCGCAGACATGTAGCATGATGTCCCACCCAGTCACATTATCCTGACACCAGGCCAGCCAGTCCTAACACTAACCTCTTAATGCTGAGCACCAAGCAAGGCAGCTGTTAGTGCCATTTTTATAAATCTTTGGTATGACTCAGCCGGGGATTGAACCCACGACCTCCTGCATCCGAGGCGG